>WAAF01009429.1:29793-43197 GCA_013400475.1 Tricholaema leucomelas | reverse complement strand
CCTTGTCTGTATGATGTAACTACAGAAACTCTTCTTCTCTCCTTCCTTCTTTCTATCTCCTTTCTTCCTTCCTCTCTTTTTCTCTCTCTCTCTCTCTTCCTTCTCCTCCCTTCCTTCCTTCCTTCCTTCCTTCCTTCCTTCCTTCCTTCCTTCCTTCCTTCCTTCCTTCTCTCTCTCTCTCTCTCTTTCTCTCTAATACAAACCCTTTCACTTAAATCTGGAATATAACCCTTTGATTTCGTCACAGTTGCAATAAAAGCGAAAGCAAAAGCGGCGCTAGACCTGCCTGCCTCTTCCGTAGCTCACACAAGCTGCTGTGAATCTGAATTTCTGTGCAAAATTCTGTCCTTGAAAGATTGATGATCATTTGTATCTTTGTCCAGGCTTACTATGCAGAGCGAACAGTCAAAAGGAAGATCTGAGTACTTGAGTGTAGTGTTTGTTGTCGATGGTGAAGGGTAAGTCTTTGATGTAGCAGAACAAAATGATTTACTCTTGGATACTGCCTCAGTAACTTTGGGAGATGAAAAATGTAACATCTGCTCTTGGCGAAGGAGGCTTTTGTCTCCTCTGCCCTTCGATTCCGTTTTGAATGCAAATTAAAAAGTGAAGTCTTTACTGCCATCTCTTCCAAAAATACTAAATTAAATCCTGGCAATCATAAACCTTACAGAAATGACTGTCAAAGATTTGTTATTGGCTTTATTTCCCAGAGTTGTTTAATTTTGAAATTGGAAGTTTTCCAGTGAAGGCAGATAAAAGATAAGCCCCTGAAGAGTCAATTAGAAGGAGCAAAGCTATGGATTTACTTTTCTGATACATGACTAAAAAGAAATACACATAAATATGATTTCTAGATCATTGTCTTGCTCTCTCAGAAACTAGGAGACAGGACTGGATTATTATTATTATTATATATGAAGGATTAGACTATTTGATGGGCAAAGGTAAAGACTGGCCTGAAATTAAATGGTTCAAAATTCTCACTCTTAGTTTAAATAGAGCTAGAAACTCACTTATCATTTAATGAGTTCTGGAATACAAACTAACAATAATATTAGAAGTAAATTTGAGATAACAGAGAAGCAGAGCTGGCTAATGCCATGCATTACTTAGAGTCTGAAAAAGAACCACTAAGGCTATTGCCATTGCAAAATGAGTCAGGTAGGACAGATACAAGGTAAAAAAGAAAAAGAATGAATGATAAGCTAATAAAAAAATCAGTTATGGGGGAAATACTTGATATTTCCTGTTGGAAAACCTTGTAGCAACTACAAAAATCAACCAAAATAATCAATTACAAGTGAAATTTCAGCAAGCCAAAAAGCAGGGGTTTGGCAGATATGAAAATATTTAGGTAAACTTTTTTGCTTTCCTGAAAATGTTCTCTATTTTTACCAGACTTTCTGATAAATCTTATTTCAACATTGGCTCATGAATGGCAAAAGCAATTTGGAATTGCTTTTCCAGTAATGTCTTAGTGGATAGGACACTTTCCCCACACAGAAGGGCTTACTACCTGAAAAGTTTAGGGGTTTCCATAGTAACCTTTCATAGAATCATAGACTCAACCAGGTTGGAAGAAACCTCCAAGATCATCCAGTCCAACCTAGCACCCAGCCCTGTCCACTCAACCAGACCATGGCACTAAGTGCCTCAGCCAGGCTTTGCTTGAACACCTCCAGGGACGATGACTCCACCACCTCCCTGGGCAGCCCATTCCAATGCCAATCACTCTCTCTGCCAACAACTTCCTCCTAACATCCAGCCTAGACCTCCCCTGGCACAACTTGAGGCTGTGTCCCCTTGTTCTGTTGCTGGTTGTCTGGCAGAAGAGACCAACCCCACCTGGCTACAGCCTGCCTTCAGGTAGCTGCAGAGAGCAATGAGGTCTGCCCTGAGCTTCCTCTTCTCCAGGCTAAACAACCCCAGCTCCTTCAGCCTCTCTTCATAGGGTTTGTGTTCCAGGCCCCTCACCAGCTTTGTTGCCCTTCTCTGGACACCTTGCAGCACCTCAACATCTCTCTTGAATGGAGGAGCCCAGAACTGGACACAGTCCTCAAGGTGTGGCCTGACCAGTGCTGAGTACAGGGGCAGAATAACCTCCCTTGTCCTACTGGCCACACTGTTCCTGATCCAGACCAGGATGCCATTGGCTCTCTTGGCCACCTTTAAGCAGTTCAACGTGAAATTGCATAGAATGAAATTGTCACTCAGCAACTAAAGAGGACAGCTCAGTTGATGTAGATGCCTAGTTCGTAGAATCACAGAATCACAGAATCAGTCAGGGTTGGAAGGGACCACAAGGATCATCTAGTTCCAACCCCCCTGCCATGTGCAGGGACAGCCTACCCTAGATTAGGCTGTTGTAAATGATTACTGGTGAGTATAAATGTTTTCTTCTGCCTTTAGTATTACCACATCTTTTTTGAAACCAAAACAACAAAACAAACGACAACAAACAAACTTAATGACAAAACAAAAACCAAACTCTGTACTTCTGTCGTCTTTAACAATGCTGAAAACTGATTTGTAATTCAGAAACAATGTAAGTACTTAATCTTAGACACAATACATGCTGGTATCCATGGTAACCCAGGAGATCTTAAAGATCACACTGTTCATTTATTGGGAGTATGTGCAGATTGTCTGCAAAATGTCTTGTTACTATATGGCTGGCAAAAGACTCAGAATGGCTAAAAGAGCTTCCATTCCTCTTGCATTACAATGAATCGCATCAGATAATACAGAAATATAATATAAAGATGGAAATATAAGATAAAGTAAATTTTTAGGTATTTTAAATAACACAGGAAACATTTTTGAAAGAAGAAACTGATACATTGAACAAAAATATCTCCTCATAGTCATTAGAAGGAAGCAAATAGAATAGAATAGAATAGAATAGAATAGAATAGAATAGAATAGAATAGAATAGAATAGAATCAACCAGGTTGGAATAGGCCTCCAAGAGCATCCAGCCCAACCTAGCACCCAGCCCTATCCAATCAACCAGACCATGGCACTAAGTGCCTCATCCAGGCTTTTCTTGAACACCTCCAGGGACGGTGACTCCACCACCTCCCTGGGCAGCCCATTCCAATGCCAATCACTCTCTCTGACAACAACTTCCTCCTAACATCCAGCCTAGATCTCCCCCAGCACAACTTGAGACTGTGTCCCCTTGTTCTGTTGCTGCTTGCCTGGCAGAAGGGCCCGACCCCCACCTGGCTACAACCTCCCTTCAGGGAGCTGCAGCCAGCAATGAGCTCTGCCCTGAGCCTCCTCTTGTGCAGGCTGCACACCCCCAGCTCCCTCAGCCTCTCCTTATAGGGTTTGTGTTCCAGGCCTCTCACCATCTTTGTTGCCCTTCTCTGGACACTTTGCAGTATCTCAACATCTCTCTTGAATTGAGGAGCCCAGATAAACTCCAGGACTGCTCAGCCAGGATTTCTAAGAACCCCTGACACTAAAATATGTGATTTTCAGTTTATTTGTCTTGTGATAGAAGGTCAGAAGTAAATTTCATTCATCACACCTGAAGGTGAGATTTCTGTTTTAGACATTCATGCTTCTCATGTGGAAGGAGGTTTTGAGTGATGCTTAGGCAACGTTACTAAGCTGGATGTTAGGATGTGTCTTCAGATGGATACAACTTTGCTCTTTTCTAAAATGAAAATTGTCTCCAGGGTGGAAGCCATGGGATTATGTAAGTCTGATGCTCTGACCAAGATAACAGAACAGTGCTCCAAGCTGTTTCAAACTGCTGTGCACCATAGCATGACATTGCTTTACAGTAACACTGTGCCCACCCTTGGGCTCAATGCTTTATTTGTGCTTAGCCAAGATTGAAACTGAATCTGAAAATTTAAAGGGTGTTTTGCATAAAATTTCTGTAGAATGACTTTGTAAAAGTCTATGGAATTGAAATTGGAATTCATTGGAATGACTGAAATAAAGATGCCTTTCAAAGACATGAATGTTTTTTGGAGTGTCATTCTCTATCTATATACTTTAGTTTTATAAATAGATTCCTTAATATAGGGAAGTCAGCTGGAGATTCACTCATCAATTGCTTTGATTTTTGAGTGAATTCAACAGAAGAATAAAACAAAAATAAAGGGCCAGTGATTCTGAGGGAAAGAAGAAACAAAAGGAGGTGAAAAAAAGGGTTCTTTATTTTTTCAGACCATCTTCTCTCTGTCTTTTCTACCCTTTCTCAATCATAGAATCATAGAATCAACCAGGTGGAAGAGACCTCCAAGATCATCCAGTCCAACCTAGCGCCCAGCCCTGTCCAATCACTTAGACCATGGCACTAAGTGCCTCATCCAGGCTTTGCTTGAACACCTCCAGGGATGGCGACTCCACCACCTCCCTGGGCAGCCCATTCCAATGCCAATCACTCTCTCTGACAACAACTTCCTCCTAACATCCAGCCTAGATCTCCCCCAGCACAACTTGAGACTGTGTCCCCTTCTTCTGTTGCTGGTTGCCTGGCAGGAGGGCCCGACCCCACCTGGCTACAGCCTCCCTTCAGGTAGTTATAGACAGCAATGAGCTCTGCCCTGAGCCTCCTCTTCTGCAGGCTGCACACCCCCAGCTCCCTCAGCCTCTCCTTATAGGGCTGTGCTCCAGGGCTCTTGCAGGTCACATATCCTTCAAACAATATATAATAATAATTCATATGTTGACATCTATGGCCTGATTCATTTGCCCACACTTAGACACCTAATGTTCTTTGTGATGTCCTGGGCATCATTGTGGACTTTGGGTCCTACACGGACTTGACATGGTCTTCTTGAAAGGCATGGTATCCACAGGTCCTTTGTGGCCTCTATTCATTCTCTGAGGATGTTTCATATGCCTTAGAATGTTTATGGGCTAAGGCATGGACTTATGGATCGTCCTGGCTCAGCTGGACCCATAGCCAAGCATGGCAAGTCTGTGGGAGCTGGACATCAGCCATGACACAACATGTTTGGGGCAAGAGTCTGGGAGCCTTGGGAGAATGATGTGGGCTCCTTGGCAGTGGACAGTGTAGGAGAGCCCTGACCCAAGTTTAGTCTGTAGGTCTGTATTGTCAGCAGGACCTCAATGCTTTCAGTAACTTGAATCCTTATTGCAATATTGGATTTGCAATATTTTTCCACTCTTTTTGGGTTTTTTTTTGAGGACAGTTTAATTGGCATTTAATCAGGATTAGTAAGTTTAAAGAGAGTTTAACTGTACTCTTTTTTCATGCATTAGGTAAGATTAAATTATAATGCTCTTGCCTGATCTTAGATGTATAAATATGTATATGACATTTGAATTCCTTTATTCTAAGGTAATGTAAATACATTGCTCTGCACATTGAACCACCAATATCATCAAGGTTGTACTGCCATCAAGTACTGCAGATTTTAGAATTGCTTTTATTGCAGGCATAGACCTTTCCACAAAGTGAGTGCAGGACATTTTCACCACAGTAGCTGAGCACAAGCCCTACGAGGAGAGGCTGAGGGAGCTGGGATTGTTTGGCTTGGAGAAGAGGAGGCTCAGGGGAGACCTTATTGCTGTCTACAACTACCTGAGGGGTGGTTGTAGCCAGGAGGAGGTTGCTCTCTTCTCTCAGGCAGCCAGCACCAGAACAAGAGGTCACAGCCTCAGGCTGCACCAGGGGAAATTTAGGCTTGAGGTGAGGAGAAAGTTCTTCACTGAGAGAGTCATTGGACACTGGAATGGGCTGCCCAGGGAGGTGGTGGAGTCGCCGTCCCTGGAGCTGTTCAAGGCAGGATTGGACGTGGCACTTGGTGCCATGGTCTGGCCTTGAGCTCTGTGGTAACGGCTTGGACTTGATGATCTGTGAGGTCTCTTCCAACCTTGGTGATACTGTGAGACTGTGATGTATGACTCAGTATCAGATTTCAGTCTGGAAATGCTCCTTCCCTTCAAAATGATTCTGAAGATCTGTGCTTCATATTTATTCCATCAATGTGTATTTGACAACATTTTTTGCCATGGATGCACTGGTTCTTGGCTAGCCTTTGACAGAATTTGGCACAGCAAAGAAGACTGACATAATTCTTCCTCCAGTCAATGCAGCTGGACCACAAACATTACTGGTCATGGCTGAACACCCTCCCCCTGGCAATTCTTTGTGTCATTTACATGGAATCATAGAATTATAGAATCAGTCAGGGTTGGAAGGGACCACAAGGATCAGCTTGTTCCAACTCCCCTACTACGGGCAGGGACACCTTACCCTAGATCAGGCCAGAGCCTCAGCCAGCCTGGCCTTAAACACCTCCAGGGATGGGGCTTCAACAATCTCCCTGGGCAATTCATTCCAGGTTCTCACTGCTCTCATGGCGAAGAACATCCTCCTCGTATCCACCCTGAAGAACTTCCTCCTCACATCCAGCCACTTTACTTTTCTTTGCTCTCCTTTCAAATTGGTTTAGGATGATAAACAAGTCACCAGCTATGATAGACGAGTAAAGTTCAACTCCTTTTCCTTTTCCTGGTTAATAAACTGAACAACTTTATCATTAGTCTTTTTACTGAAGTAAAAACATTATAGACATTACAGTTAAATAGTAGGTGATCACCATTAAAAACTTATATTTTAATGTACTTAATGTAATTATTTTAATGTACTTAATGTAACTATTTTAATGCACTGAATGTAATTTTAAACTTTTCAGTTTATANTGGTCACTTCTGCCAGGCAACCAGCAACAGAACAAGGGGACACAGCCTCAAGTTGTGATGGGGGAAGTATAAGCTGGATGTTAGGAGGAAGTTGTTGTCAGAGAGAGTGATTGGTATTGGAATGGGCTGCCCAGGGAGGTGGTGGAGTCGCCATGCCTGGAGGTGTTCAAGAAAAGATTGGATCAATCAGGCACTTAGTGCCATGGTTTAGTTGACTGGATAGGGCTGGGTGCTAGGTTGGACTGGCTGATCTTGGAGGTCTCTTCCAACCTGGTTGATTCTATTCTATTCTATTCTATTCTAATATTTTGCTGATGTAAATACTGCTTCTGGACAGACCCCGGTGTGAATCTCAGCATTTACCTGAGATTCCACCAGCACTACATGCACATATATGCAGGAAATTATATACTATGCACAAACACTTTAATCACACAGTAGGTAAAGGTTCAACATACGAAATCTTCTGTAGTACTGAATCAGAAGAAGGGTCTATAGATGATATTTTCAACAGCATTAATTGTGAAACTTTCACGATTGCCACTTTTAAAGCATTTTGTTTTCTTTCCTTATCTTTTGTTGTGAAAGTTAAACAGTTCAGTATGACTCACACTAGCATTTACCCTTTTATTTGAATTAGAAGTCTTGTTGTTTGCTATTTATGAACCACACTTCAAAACTGAGGAAACTTAAGTTTTAGTCATCTACACCATAGCAAATATACACTCAAGGAATGAAGACATATAAACATAGAGCGACAAACTTATCTCTGTTTAGAGATAGAGAGCCCACAATAAAAGTCTAGCTTTTACATTTCCCATTTCAATTATTATCAAATTAAAATGTAACCTTCCCAGAGAGTGGGAAAAAACCAAAAGACCCCAAAGCAGTCTAAATCTCTAGGCAGAATCTTACTGGTGGAGATAAAATGGCTTGAAATTTCAGGCAATCTACAACAAAGGAGGGACATTAAGCTTCTGAGGTTTCCAGAGGGAGCATGAAGTCCTGACACCATCTTTTTCATGGAAAATTTCATCTGTAGTTCAGTCACTCAACTTGAAAGAATATGCAATGTGGATCAGAAATGCCATAGGATTCCCACATTGAGGCCATCTGTGAGCAACAGTGTAGGAGGGACCATGATTTTGACCTTGCTCTACACCTGGGACAAGGATAGAATGCTACAGGCGGTAGGGAAAAATGTAGAGGTTACGTTTGAGGGCATGGAGATAATATTCTTTATTGATGTAGGTCCAAGCTCAGTTAAAAGAAGAGAACTGAATGAGAATTAAAAGGCTTCCTTGAAAGGAGAGGTTATGGTCACAGTCTTCTGTCTTGCAAACTGAGAGTAACTTTTAATAACTGCACACCAACTGAGTAAAATGGCAGCAAATAAGCTTTCATACAAAGTCAGAAAAGAAAGCACCTAGGAAGACCCTGAAAGTAAAGACTGTGGGGGATGAATACATTGCTGTTTGGGCCTGCTTGCATCTCTGACTTCACATGGTCTTCAAGCTTCACATGGTCTGTTACAACCTTTACTCATAATGTCCTGCTAAGTGTAAAACCACTGCAGTCTTAACCAAGATGGTGAAAGGTCATGTGTTAAATATATAGTAGCTACTTTGGTACTTTAAGAGCAGTATTAGCATTGGTAGTTGGAGCACATCTTTGCTCTGATGTACATTAATAGGATGTAAGGATGAAGACAGCTTGTTTGTTGTTACTTTGCCTTCTTTATCAATCAAATGTTAAAGAGAACTCAACTACATTTATGAACACTTTTTATTCTACTATGAAAAGCCAAGTGAACAAAAAACCTTCCCACAGAGTTACCTGGAGATTTTTGTTCTTTCCCACTCTCAAGCAAATATTGGGAAGTCATTCTGCCCCTGTACTCTGCACTGGTTAGACCACACCTTGAGTACTGTGTCCAGTTCTGGGCCCCCCAGTTTAAGAGGGACATTGAGATGCTTGAACGTGTCCAGAGAAGGGCAATGAAGCTGGGGAGAGGCCTTGAGCACAGCCCTACGAGGAGAGGCTGAGGGAGCTGGGATTGTTTAGCCTGGAGAAGAGGAGGCTCAGGGCAGACCTTATTGCTGTCTACAACTACCTGAGGGGTGGTTGCAGCCAGGAGGAGGTTGCTCTCTTCTCTCAGGCAGCCAGCACCAGAACGAGAGGACACAGCCTCAGGCTGCGCCAGGGGAAATTTAGGCTTGAGGTGAGGAGAAAGTTCTTCACTGAGAGAGTCATTGGACACTGGAATGGGCTGCCCAGGGAGGTGGTGGAGTCGCCGTCCCTGGAGCTGTTCAAGGCAGGATTGGACGTGGCACTTGGTGCCATGGTCTAGCCTTGAGCTCTGTGGTAAAGGGTTGGACTTGATGATCTGTGAGGAGGTCTCTTCCAACCTTGGTGATACTGTGAGACTGTGATTGGCTTTAAGCTAACTTCAGCTCTTCAGAAGATTTTTATTGCCCTTGAAGGCAGTTCTTATGAGTTAATGAGTATTTAATCTTCTATCTTTGTTGTTTTTCTCCAAATTATTCATGTTACTATTTTTCTAGTAAATAAGTAGCATCTAAAATGATTGATAAGCTACTTCCAGGTAAGCATTGTAGACATTTCTCTGTTTCATTTAATTCACCTGCATTTACATTCCAAAACCTGCAGGTCTTTATTCTGCCACAAAGACACACTAAGCTTGTGTTTATTTTGCTACCTACTTTTACATCAGCTTCTTCCAGAATGCTATTTACAAGCTTTGTGTTCTTCTGAATTTGTGCCTAACTTTTGGTGAGAATAGAATAGAATCAGCCAGGTTGGAAGAGAACTCCAAGATCATCCATCCCAACCTAGCACCCAGCCCTATCCAGTCAACCAGACCATGGCACTAAGTGCCTCATCCAGTATTTGCTTCAACACCTCCAGGGACACCAACTCCACCACCTCCCTGGGCAGCCCATCCCAATGGCAATGGTTTTACTTTGTCTGGTTTTGGTTTGTGTTTGGTTTTTTTGGCATCTTGGTGGTTTTTTTTTTTCAAATGGAAATCCATTCTTTATATTTGCATGTCTTTTGAATGGTAGTTTTATTTTAATCTCCTCAGATTATTAAGTTTTGAAGTGCTACCTTCACAACAGAATAAGAGCCTGAAATTTGAGTGTTGAAATTCGAGAAGCTCCACTTGACAGGAGCTTGCTGCCTTATTAAGAGCAGCTTCCAGTTCAGAGGCTTGTGCTGTTGCATGATAGAAGAGAAGAGGAGAAGAGAATAGAATCAACCAGGGTGGAAGAGACCTCCAAGCTCATCCAGTCCAACCTAGCACCCAGCCCTGTCCAATCAACCAGACCAGGGCACTAAGTGCCTCAGCCAGTCTTTTCCTGAACACCCCCAGGGACGGTAGCAGTATAATTAAAAGCCTACATACAGTAACAAGAAGGCTCAATTACAATTGAGCCTATATGAAAATGTAAACGTGTTCCTGTACTACCCTTGACTTTTAATTAGAATATGTGTGATGGAAGAAGCGTTAGAGAAAGCAATCGTGTAGTGATGTCCACTGAGAAGTTTGAAGCTATGGAAAATCCACTGAGAAATTATGACATGACAAAGTAGAATAGAATCAACCAGGTTGGAAGACACCTCGAAGATCATCCAGGCCAACCTAGCACCCAGCCCTATCGAGTCAACCAGACCATGGCACTAAGTGCCTCAGCCAGGCTTTTCCTGAACACCTCCAGGGACGGTGACTCCACCACCTCCCTGGGCAGCCCATTCCAATGCCAATCACTCTCTCTGCCAACAACTTCCTCCTAACTTCCAGCCTAGACCTCCCCTGGCACAACTTGAGACTGTGTCCCCTTGTTCTGTTGCTGGTTGTCTGGCAGAAGAGATCAACCCCCAACTGGCTACAGCCTCTCTTTTAAGTTTGACTATATGTGTCTCAAGTTGTGCTGGGGGAGATCTAAGATGAATGTTAGGAGGAAGTTGTTGCCAGAGAGACTGATTGGCATTGGAATGGGCTGCCCAGGGAGGTGGTGGAGTCACCGTCCCTGGAGGTGTTCAGGAAAAGCCTGGCTGAGGCACTTAGTGCCATGGTCTGGTTGATTGGACAGGGCTGGGTGCTACATTGGACTGGATGATCTTGGAGGTCTCTTCCAACCTGATTGATTCTATGATTCTATTATTGCTATGACTGAATTAATTAGTTGGCATTCATTTCTTTTATCCATTATCATATTAATTCCAGGTTTTAAGTCCATTTTTAACACAGCGACAGGTTATTAGAAATGGTAAAATTCTGATTTCATTAAGCAAACATTAAATTAATTTCAAAACCAAGAGATGATCCTTTTCTTCTCCATAGGCTCTTTTGTTAATTAGGAATCAAGCACATTCTGTGAGAGTGCATTGTAATAACTCATGCTTTAATAAGAAAGTCTCAATTTAAACAAATTTGTGTCAAAATTTGCTGGGCAATGAACCTGCTTACTGATAACACACAAAATTCAAAGCTTTAATAGAAAGTACTTATTAGAAAAACTAAAGTCTGTGTCAGAACATAGATGAAATTTCATTTACTTTGACCTTTAAATTCTCTGTGCAGGTAAAGCAAAAGAGAGTGAATATTTGAAAACTAAGTTCAGAAATGTTAATTTGAACTGATTCAAGGAAAATGAAATAATCACAGGTGTGATAGTTTGAAGCTAGCTTCTGTTTTGGTGAGAATAATTAGATTACAGGCCATGAAAGAGAAACAATGGTGATGTCTACTTCACTCATAGGCTTGCTGAGATGTAGAAGAACAAGAGAATAAACACAGATAAGGCATTCAGCATTTGAGCACTGCCTGGGCTTTGAGCTGCATTTCTCTCTAACCTCACCCTCCACCTCTCTGATTAATCCACTTGCCTCCTAACCCCCCTGGCCAAACCTCCATTCTTCCTTGGGGCACAAGGCAATGTTTGGGGTAAGGTAGAGGGGTGGGAGAATGTGGAAGGGTGATTGGGAGCCCCTCCTGGGGACTCAGGTTTCTGGGAGGGGAGTTGTGTTTCTGTATTACCTTTTCCCTTGTCTATTTCTGTCTATATCTGTATATACTGTAACTATCTGCTTGTACATTGTGCCAGCTGTAAATATAAGCTTCATTCAATTTCCAGAGCTGGCTGAGTCTAGTCTGGGTGATTCCCAAAGTGTGGGGGGGTGGGGAACATCCAAACCACCACAACAGGTGATCTTTTTTTTTCCCTCAGATACTAATGTAATATCCCAGGATGTCTTAGTCTCCTATTAACAATGTTTCATATTGAAAAATGTCTTTGAACGTGGTACTTCATTAAGTTCAACAAGGGCAAGTAGAGAATCTTGTACCTGAGAAAGAACAACTCCATGTATCAGCACAAGTTGGGGTCTGACCTCTTGGAGAGCTGTGAAAGGAAAGAATGCCCTGAGGGTCCTGGTGGACCTGGTGGGCAGGCTGGGCAGTTGGCAGAGGTGAACCTTATGAAGTTAACCAATGACAATTGTAGAGTCCTCTGCTGGGGAGAAATAACTCTATGAATCAGTACAGGTTGACCATGAGCCAGCAATATGGTCTTGTGGCCAAGAAGGCCAAGGCTGTTCTGAGATGTATTAGAAGGGGTGTGGTTAGTAGGTCAAGAGAGCTTCTCCTCCCACTCTACTCTGCCTTGGTGAGGCCACATCTGGAATATTGTGTCCAGTTCTGGGCCACTCAGTCCAAGAAGGACAGGGAACTGCTAGAGAGAGTACAGCACAGAGCCACAAAATTGATTAAAGGAATGAAACATCTCTCTTACAAGGAGAGACAGAGAGATAGGGCTCTTTAGCTTGGAGGAGACTAAGGGGTGACCTCATTAACATTTATAAATAAGATCTATAGCAGTTAATATTACTTTTCTTTACATTAGATTTTATTCCTAGTAAGGAAAAAAAGTCAGCCTCTGTTTTAAACTGTTCTGGAGACCTGTTTTATACACTCATATATGTGTGTCTGTGACCATACATACATCAGTACAGATACATATTTATATTTAGATATATATATATATATATATATATATATATATATATGTGCACACACATACACATGTATAAATATCAATAAGAGAAGCAAATATGTAAAGCAGACCAAATCAGCACAGTTCCATGAAGGGCAGGTTCTGTTTAATGAACTTCCTCTCCTCCTACGACAAGGTGGTGCATTTGATGGATGAGGGAAAGGCTGTGGATGTTTCTTATTTGGACTTTGGCACCATTCCATATGGCACCTTTCTGGAGAAACTGGCTGCTCTAGGCCTGACAGGCATACATCCTGCTGCATCAAAGACTGGTGTGCTAGTTTGAAGCTAGCTAGAATGTTTTGGGTGAGAAGAACTAGATGATAGGCTGGAAAATCATCCTGGCCTGTATCAGGAACAGTGTGGCCAGTAGGACGAGGGAGGTTCTTCTTCCCCTGTACTCAACACTGGTCAGGCCACCCCTTGAGTACTGTGTCCAGTTCTGGGCTCCTCAACTCAAGAGAGAGGTTGAGGTGCTGGAAGGTGTCCAGAGAAGGGCAACAAAGCTGGTGAGGGGCCTGGAACACAAACCCTATGAGGAGAGGCTGAGGGAGCTGGGGGTGTGCAGCCTGGAGAAGAGGAGGCTGAGGGCAGACCTCATTGCTGTCTACAACTACCTGAAGGGAGGTTG
>WAAF01009429.1:19216-29624 GCA_013400475.1 Tricholaema leucomelas | reverse complement strand
TTTGCTTGGCTGCTTCACCTTGCTTTTTAATCCCTTTGGCCGCACCTCCATTCTTCCTTGGGACTGGGGTAAGGTTGAGAGGGGTAGGGGGAAGGTGAGGGGTGGTTGAGAGCCCCTCCTGGGGACTCAGGTTTCTGGGAGGGGAGTTGTGTTTCTGTATTACCTTTTTTCCCTTGTCTATTTCTGTCTATAACTGTATATACTGTAGATATCTGCTTGTACATTGTGCCAGCTGTAAATATAAGCTTCATTCAAATTTCCAGAGCTGGCTGAGTCTAGTCTGGGGGATTCCTAAAAGTGTGGGGGGTTGGGGGACACCCAAACCATCACAACTGGCTGGATAGCCAGGCCCAGAAAATGTTAGCAAATTAAGATAAATCGAGCTGGTGGTGATGATAAGTAGTGTTCCCCAGGGCTCAGTGCTAGGGCCACTCCTATTTAATATCTTTATCACTGCTTTTGACAAGGACATTGAGAGCACCTTCTGTACTTTTGAAAATGACACCAAGTTAGGTGACAATATTGATCACAGAGCATCAGAGGGTCACAGAATTTCTGAGATTGGAAAAGACCTTCAAGATCATCGAGTCCAATCATTAGTTGATCTGCTAGAGTGTAGGAAGGCTCTTCAGAGGGACTTAGGCTGAGTCCAATTATATGCTCTTCAACAAGGTCAAGTGCTGAGTCCTACACTTGGGTTACAACAACCCTGTGCAAAGCTACAGGCTTAAGGCTGAACGGCTGGAAAGCTGCACGGCAGAAATGGACCTGGGGCTGTTGATCAACAGCAGGCTGAACATGAGCTAGCAGTAGAGGGCATTGAGTCAGTCATCAGCAAGTTTGCAGATGACACCAAGCTGGGGGCTGATGTGGCTGGGTTGGAGGGCAGAAGGGCTCTGCAGCGGGACCTTGACCGCCTGGACAGATGGGCAGAGTCCAATGGGGATGGCATTCAATGGCTCCAAGTGCCAGGGGCTGCACTTTGGCCACAACAACCCCATGCAGAGATACAGGCTGGGGTCGGAGTGGCTGGAGAGCAGCCAGACAGAGAGGGATCTGGGGGTGCTGATTGATACCCGCCTGAACATGAGCCAGCAGTGTGCCCAGGTGGCCAAGAGAGCCAGTGGCATCCTGGCCTGCATCAGGAATGGTGTGGCCAGCAGGAGCAGGGAGGTCATTCTGCCCCTGTACTCTGCACTGGTTAGACCACACCTTGAGTACTGTGTTCAGTTCTGGGCCCCCCAGTTTAGAAGGGACATTGAGATGCTTGAGCGTGTCCAGAGAAGGGCAACGAGGCTGGTGAGAGGCCTCGAGCACAGCCCTACGAGGAGAGGCTGAGGGAGCTGGGATTGTTTAGCCTGGAGAAGAGGAGGCTCAGGGGTGACCTTATTGCTGTCTACAACTACCTGAGGGGTGGTTGTGGCCAGGGGGAGGTTGCTCTCTTCTCTCAGGTGGCCAGCGCCAGAACGAGAGGACACAGCCTCAGGCTGCGCCAGGGGAAGTTTAGGCTCGAGGTGAGGAGAAAGTTCTTCACTGAGAGAGTCATTGGCCACTGGAATGGGCTGCCCAGGGAGGTGGTGGAGTCGCCGTCCCTGGAGCTGTTCAAGGCAGGATTGGACGTGGCACTTGGTGCCATGGTCTAGCCTTGAGCTCTTTGGTGAAGGGTTGGACTTGATGATCTGTGAGGTCTCTTCCAACCCTGATGATACTGTGAGACTGTGAGACTGTGAGACTGTGTGCCCAGGTGCCAAGAAGGCAAATGGCATTCTAGTTTGTATCAGGAACAGTGGAACAGTGTGACCAGCAGTACTGGAGAAGCAATTGTCCCGCTGTACTTGACACTGGTGAGGCCACAGTGTAAGTACTGTGTTCAGTTTCCAGTGCTGCAATATAAAAGAGTATTAAAAGTAGTAAAGAATGATAAGAGTATTAAAGACTTGAGTTCAAATAGCATCAACTCCTTGATGTTCTCCTAAGTTGTATCAGAACATTCACAAATGTCTTTATGACTAAGCACTTAAAAACTATTATAGATTTCTTCTACCACAGCAGCAAGTGTCTGTGATTTTGATAGTATGACTTCCTCTTGAAAAACAACTCCTAACAATGGAGTCTGTTCTCAGGCCAGAGTACGTAGGGATGCAAGAAGGAAATCAAAGGCTGTCTTAGAATTAAATCTAGCAAAGGATGTGAAAAATAACATGAAAGGCTTCTTCAAGTACATCAGCAGGAAAAGGAACACCAGGCAAAATGTGGGCCAGATCCTAAATTAGGTGTGTGACCTGGTGATAGAGGATATGGAGAAGGCAACATTACTGAATGTCTTCTTTGCTTCAGTCTTTACTTCTAAGACTGGCCCTTGGGAATTTCAGTTCCTGAAGAGAGAATGTCTGGAGGAAGCAAGACTCTCCCTTAGTCAAGGAAGACTGGGTTAAAAATCATGTAGAGAAGCTGAACACCCACACATCCATGGGGTGCACCCACAAGTGTTGAAGCAGATGGACAAGGTTATTACTAAGCTATCCTTCAACGTTTTTGAAAGGGCATGGAGAACAGGTCAGGTTCCTGGGT
Source organism: Tricholaema leucomelas (assembly GCA_013400475.1). Lineage (NCBI taxonomy): Eukaryota > Metazoa > Chordata > Aves > Piciformes > Lybiidae > Tricholaema lacrymosa > Tricholaema leucomelas. The sequence goes on along the minus strand of WAAF01009429.1, from coordinate 27,053 downwards.
ATTGGAGCAAAGACAATATCACTCCAACTTTCAAGAATGGTGAGAATGCAGATCCAGAAAACTATAGGCTAGTCAGCCTCACCTCTATCTCTGGAAAGGTGATGTCACAGCTTGTTCTGGAGGTCACCTGTAACAACATGGAGGAAAAGTTTACCAGGAATGATAAGCATGGATTCACAAAGGGAAGTAATACTTGACCAATCTGATAGCCTTCTATCGTGGTGTGACCAGCTGGATAGATGGGAGAGCAGTCGACGTTGTTTACCTTGCCTTCAGCAAAGCTTTTGACACTCTCCCATAACATCTTCATAGGGAAGCTTAGGAACTGTGGATTAAATGAGTGGGAAATGAGGCAGATTGAGAACTGACTGAATGGCAGCACAGATTTGTGTTGGGATCAATGAAATGGGGTCTAGCTGGAGTCCTGTGGCCAGTGGTGCTCCCCAGCATACAGTACTTGGTCTAGTCCTGTTCAACATATTCATCAGGGACCTGGGTGAAGAAACAGTGTACTCAGAAGTTTGCTGAGGATACAAAACTTGGTGAAGTGTCTGAGGCATCAGAAGCCTGCATTGCAATTCAGTGAGATCTGTACAGGCTGGAGAGTTGACAGAGGTGAACCTCATGAAGTTCACCAAGGACAATTGCAGAGTTCTCTGCTGGGGAGAAATAACTCTATGAATCAGTACAGGTTAGGGCTTGACCTACTGGAAAGAAGTTCTACAGAGTCCTGGTGGACAGTAAGCTCACCATGAGCAAGAAACATGCCATTGTGGCCAAGAAGGCCAATGGTGTTCTGAGATGTATTAATAAGAATGTGGACAGCAGGACAAGGGAGGTTCTTATTCCCCTCTGCCCTGGTGTGGCTGCACCTGGGGTACTGTGTCCAGTTCTGGGCCCCCCAGTTCAAAAGGGACAGGGAACTGCTGGCCAAGGTCTAATGGAGGGCCACAAGTATGATGAAGGAATTGGGGCATCTCACAAGGACAGGCTGAGAGGTCTGGGGCTCTTTAGCCTGAAAAAGAGAAGACTGAGAGAGGATCTTACAGCTGCACATGCATATCTAAGGGGTGAAGGTGACAAACATGGGGTTAGAGTTTTTTGAGTGTTGAGTAGTGATAGGACAAGGGGAAATAGGCACAAACACAGACTTCACATGAAAGACTTTTTCATTTCAAGGGAGCTAGATCACTGGAACAGGCTGCCTGGAGTGGTTATGGAGTTTCCTTCTCTGGAGCCCTTCAAAGTCTGCCTGGATGCACTGGACTAGATCTCTGGAGGTCCCTTCCAAACTCTACAATTCTGTGACTCTTTGATTCTGTGGTTTGTGTAGAAATTGACTATCATGTATAAGAATCCTGTGGGATACCAGAAACATAATCCTGTAGATATGAGATCACTGACAGTTTTCCATGGTCATAGACACACCTTTGACAGGAGAAGTTTCAAATGGGTAAATAAGTAATATAGAACTGGATACAACATGACAGAGCCTCCTATGGTGTTCAAGGAAAGACTGGCTGGGGCACTTAGTGCCATGGTCTGGTTGACTGGATAGGGCTGGGTGCTAGGTTGGACTGGATGAGCTTGGAGGTCTCTTCCAACCTGGTTGATTCTGTGTTTCTATGATTCCATGTCCACAGCATACACACTCACAGGGTTACAGTACACAGTGCAGTGAACTGCCACATAGACACATTGTCATATGTAAGAAAACAAATCAAAACAAATACCCCCTAAAAGAAAAAAACAACAAACAAAAAAACCCAAACATAAATGATATAATTTCTCATTTGCAGTTGCCTATGAAGTTATTCCAGGCAGTGTTTTTTAAGTGCATGGTAAAATCTCTGGTAGCTGATTTCTTTTCAGTAAGGCTACAGAAGCGTTAGCATATCCATACTTCTGAAGATAGCCAAAGCAAAAGGTTTGAGCATTGTTTGAGCACTACATATTTTCTATACCTCTACTTTGAGCTATTCTAACTATATCTGGAGTACGGCATCCAGGTCTGGAGCCGCCAGTACAAGAAGGAGGTGGAGAGGCTGGAGTGTGTCCAGAGAAAGGCCAGGAGGATGCTCAGAGGGCTGGAGGAGCTCTGCTGTGGGGACAGACTGAAAGAGTTGGGGCTGTTGTGTCTGGAGAAGAGGAGGCTCCCAGGTGACCTTCTTGTGGCCTTCCAGGATCTGAAAGGGACTTACAAAAAAGCTGGGGAGGGACTTTTTAGGCTCTCAGGGAGTGACAGGACTGGGGGGAATGGAGCAAAGCTGGACATGGGTAGGTTCAGAGTGGAGGTGAGGAGGAAGTTGTTGAGCATGAGAGTGGTGAGAGGCTGGAATGGGCTGCCCAGGGAGGTGGTTGAGGCCCCATGGCTGGAGGTGTTTAAGGCCAGGCTGGATAAGGCTCTGGCCAGCCTAATCTAGGCTAGGGTGTCCCTGGGCAAGGTAGGGAGTTTGACATGTTTTGATCACTGAATATCCTCCTCCCCAAACAGCAGCATTTCAGCACCTTCCGCGTGCTTATTTTCTGCTTCAGCTGGTGGTATGCAAACTTCATGTTTGTCAGTGTTTTCCCCTTAATTATGCCATTTTAGAGCAAATGCAGACATCTGTGTAATCTTAAGCATCATGTGAAGAAAACATTTCTGGCATAGATTCCCTTAGGCACGGTTTAAAACTAAGAGCTATTATACCAGTAGTGTTCTACTCCACACTAATTTTGATCAACTCTCACTGCAATTATAAACTCTGCAAATGTTTGACAGAAAATTGGTATTATAGGAGGATTCCAATGACAACAGGTGTGGAGAAGCTGTACAGCTGACACATTTTAACTCATCATAGCTGTAGGATAAAACTGACAAGGGTAGTTCATTCCCAGCTCTCAATTACTTTCCTTAGAATCACAATTGCATACTGCAAGTGAGTTTCCTGTCTTAGAATCATAGAATTAACCAGGTTGGAAGAGGCATCCAAGATCATCCAGTCTAACCTATCATTCAGCCCTGTCCAATCAACTGATCTATGCCTCTAAGTGCCTCATCCAGGCTTTTCTTCAACACCTCCAGGGATGGCAACTCTACAGGCATGGTGGCAGAAAGAGCAGGAGTTGGGTAGCTGCTGAGTTTGCTTTCTGTGTTATGCTGGGTTTGGGTTTGTTTTTTTCCCCCCTGTGCATTTCACTGTGTTTCTTCTGCAATAGGCTAAGCCAAGGTAATCATGCACTGTGTTATTAGATTAATTTGATTATTAGCTAGGATAATTGCACACTGTGATTATGATTATTCAGGGCAACAAAGCTGGTGAAAGGCCAGGAACACAGCCCTGTGAGGAGAGGCTGAGGGAGCTGGGGGTGTGCAGCCTGCAGAAGAGGAGGACACTCAGAGGTGACCTCATTGATGTCTACAACTACCTGAAGGGAGGCTGCAGCCAGGTGGGGTTGGTCTCTTCTGCCAGGCAATCGGCAACAGAACAAGGGGACACAGCCTCAAGTTGTGCTGGGGAAGGTCTAGGCTGGATGTTAGGAGGAAGTTGTTGTCAGAGAGAGTGATTGGCATTGGAATGGGCTGCCCAGGGAGGTGGTGGAGTCACCATCCCTAAAGGTGTTGAAGCAAAGCCTGGATGAGGAACTTAGTGCCATGGTCTGGTTAATTGGACAGGGCTGGTTGCTAGGTTGGCCTGGATGATCTTGGAGGTCTCTTCCAACGTGGTTGATTCTATTCTATTCTATATCTCATGTTATATTAAACTCTTATCTCTTTGTCTCAGCCTTGGGTTGTGTGTGTTACTCTTCCCCTCACTTTTGTGTTGGAGCAGGCAGGTTAGCTCTTGCACTAAACCATTGCATTCGTATAAACTGATCTTCAGCACACTGACTTCTTCCAAAAAAGTGCATTTCCACAGGAGATAACTGCTCAGAACCAGATTTGTATACAAAGGAAATTATGTTGTTCTATTTTCAGAGGTACGATAAAGTTGAAGCAAGTTTGGTTATACTAATGTAAAATCTGAGTAAGCAAAGAGATGCCTATGAGTAGTGTAACTCTTAAGTATAGAGAACCTGTATGCAAATAAAATAAAAGTAATAAAAGTCAGAAATGCACCAATTAGTTTATTTGGAAAACACACAAAACCAAAGAGAATAGTGGACTTAAACTGTGATGTTTTTATTAGTGTAATGGCAAGAGATATTAATCAATAAATCAGGAGTTTATTTAGAACATAATAGAATAGAATAGAATCAACCAGGTTGGGAGAGACCTCCAAGATAGCATAGAATAGAATAGAATAGAATAGAATAGAATAGGTTGGAAGAGACCTNAAACTGGGAGCAAATGAGTCTACTTCCAAAAATCCCACTGGGAGAGGAGAGAAGTTTCTGATTCGACTGGGAGAGGAGGAATAGAATAGAATAGAATAGAATAGAATAGAATAGAATAGAATAGAATAGAATAGAATAGAATCAATCAGGTTGGAATAGACCTCCAAGATCATCCAGTCCAACCTAGCACCCAGCCCTATCCAGTCAACTAGACCATAGCACTAAGTGCCTCCAAATATCCATACTATCTATGATCCAGATGTGATCCAAAGAGGAAATACTTTAAAACAAATAGATTTTTTTTTAATGTGTGATGGTTTGGGTATCCCCCAACCCCCCACACACTTTAGAAATCACCCAGACTAGACTCAGCCAGCTCTGGAAATTGAATGAAGCTTATATTTACAGCTGGCACAATGTACAAGCAGATATTTACAGTAGATACAGTTATAGACAGAAATAGACAAGGGAAAAGGTAATACAGAAACACAACAGCCCTCCCAGAAACCTGAGTCCCCAGGAGGGGCTCTCAACCACCCTTTCACCTTCCCCCTACCCCTCTCAACCTTACCCCAGTCCCAAGGAAGAATGGAGGTTCGGCCAAAAAGGATTAAGAAGCAAAGGTGAATCAGCCAAAACAAATGGAGGGTGAGGTTAGAAAGCAAGATGGAGTTCAGCCAGCAGCCTCAGCTCTCCCCAGCAGGCAAAGCAGAAGAGAACAGCCCAGCAGGCAGTGCAGAGCAAAAGTGACCTAATCTTTGTTTTGCCTTTCTTCTGTACACATCTCAGCAAGACTGTGAGGGAAGTAGACCTCACCATTGTTTTCATTTCTCAGCCTATCATCTAGTTCTTCTCACCAAAACATCCCAGCTAGGCTCAAACTAGCACAATATTAAGATGGAAGCATTCTTGACTACCAGTTTCATGTACTTTCTATCTCAGTACCCACTTTCTTGAGATGGTAGGTGTAGTGCTTAGTGAGGTTTTTACACAGTCAAAACAAAATTGTGTTTGTTAGTGGTGTTTACTATGATTTCTTTTTTCTTTTTTACCTTGTATTAAATGAGTAAAGAAAAGAGATTAAAATGTACTTTACAGCATTTTCCAGGTCTATTTTAGTGCACAACACCAGTAATTACTTGATTAAAATCAAATCTGACATGTTGATAATATTTTAATTAGCCATACTTCTCTGACTTGCTGGGAGGTGGCATGCTAATTTTGGATTGCAGTTTGAGAGACTACTTGGGAAGCAGATGGAGCTAACTTACACACTGGTCTCACCCCTGCCTTGCGTTTTTATGATCTGTAGTAAAATGAAGGGCTCAGAAAATCATGATGAAATTATTTTGGCTGGTTACTTTATCTCAGCTTTTACAGCACAGCACATGCCTATAAAGCAGCTATTCTGTTTAACACATGCATTGGTAATAATGGTCATAGAACTGTTTAGACTGGAAGGGACCTTTAAAGATCATTGTGCTAGTTTGTAGCTAGCTAGAATGTTTTGGTGAGAAGAATTAGATGATAGGCTGAGAAATGAAAACAATGGTGAGGTCTACTTCCCTCACAGCCTTGCTGAGATGTGTAAAGATGAAAAGCAAAACAAAAGATAAAGTCACTTCGCTCTGCACTTCACTGGGGCACTTAGCTTGGTCTGCTGGCTGAACTCCATCTTGCTTTCTAACCTCACCCTCCATTTGCTTTGCTGATTCACCTTTGCTTCTTAATCCTCTTGGCCGAACCTCCATTCTTCCTTGGGACTGGGGTAAGGTTGAGAGGGGTAGGGGGAAGGTGAAAGGGTGGTTGAGAGCCCCTCCTGGGGACTCAGGTTTCTGGGAGGGGAGTTGTGTTTCTGTATTAGTGGGAGGTGTCCTTGCCTATGGCAGGGGGTTGGAGCTGGATGATCCTTGAGGTCCCTTCCAACCTAAACCATTCTATGATTCTATGATTACTTTTACCTTGTATATTTCTGTCTATACTGTAAATATCTGCTTGTACATTGTGCCAGCTGTAAATATAAGCTTCATTCAAATTTCCAGAGCTGGCTGAGTCTAGTCTGGGTGATTTCTAAAGTGTGGGGGGGCAGGGGACACCCAAACCATCACAATCATCTAATCCAACACCACATGCAATGAGCAGGAACATACTCAACCAGCTGGGTTTTCTCAGAACCCTGTCTGATCTGGATGGTGGATGGATTCTTGACAAAGCAAGGCCTGGCAGAATGACTAAATTGGACCACTGCCAAGGAAGGTACTACATACTCACCATATTAAAAGCAGCTACTTGAAGGCTATAAACATACCCTGTAAACCATACCTCTGCCCAAAATGCCATCTTAGGACTTAAAAGGAAAATATTGTGGTGATACAGTACCTTAGAATTAATTGCATCAGGCAATGGGATTTGTTTCTGAAATAACTGCATAGACTCCTGGGCAAAGAAACATGGCATTGAGTGGATGTATCACACCTCTTATCACCCACAAGCCCCTGGGAAATTTAAGAGCTTTAATGAAATGTCCAAGACTATTTTAAGGCTGTTGAGCAATAGGGAGCAGAAACAGTGAGATACAAATTTATCTGAAATGACATGACTGGTTGACATTAGATGATCTGTTAAGCAAAAGATGGTTAATCCCTACATGCTGTGGGAGAAGATAAGAGACAAGGTCACCAGAGTGGATATAGGGAAGAGACTAGGGAAGATGGTGTGGGATGGGAGTTGTATGTTGTAGGAAGCAATGTATTAGGAATGAGCCTGACTAAAAGTACAATGTAGAATGGTTACATTCATGATATAGTTTACAACACAATACAATGAAATGTTTAGAAGATACATAGAAGACTTACTGAATTATGGTGGACCTGGCTGTGATGCAAATGGATCTGTCTCAGATGGAGTTAATTTTCCCCAAAGCAACCCTCATGGTACTGTGCTTTGCATTAGTAGGGAGAACGGTGCTGATTGCACAGCAGTGTTGTGGCTACTACTGAGCAGTGCTGCCATGGCATCAAGGCTCTCTCTCCAACATTCTCCCCTCACCAGCAGACTGGGGCTGAGCAATATCTTGAGAAAGGACAAGACAGCTGACCCAAACTGACCAAAGGGATATTCCATACAATTTGTTTGCTCAGCAATAAAAGCTAAGAGAAAGAAGAAGGAAGGGCAGTGCTCGTTTGTGCAGTGTTTGTCTTCTGAAACACCCACCACAGATACTGAAGCCCAACTTCCCAGAAGGTGACTGGATATTGTCTGCTGATGGGAAGCAGAAAATAAACTATTTGGATTTAGAATCATAGAATCAATCAGGGTTGGAAGGATCACAGGGATCATCTAGTTCCAACCTCTCTGTCATGGGCACAGACACCCACCCTACCCTAGATCGGGCTGCCCACAGCCTCATCCAGCCTGGCCTTAAACACCTCCAGCCATGGGGCCTCAACCACCTCCCTGGGCAACCCAGTCCAGCCTCTCACCACTGTCATGCTCAACAACTTCCTCCTCACCTCCA
>WAAF01009429.1:0-16982 GCA_013400475.1 Tricholaema leucomelas | reverse complement strand
TATTGTGTGGCCTGTTTTCTGTTTTCTTGTTTATAATTGGATCAAAGCCCAGATTGGTTATTTTTTGTTTAATGTAAGTTTTAAAAAGGTCAAAGCTAAGCTTACATCTATTTTTTTTGAGTTGGGGGGATTTCATCCTTGGCTATATCGGTTTCAGTGTCACTGAGTCTTTTACCAGTAACATTACAGGCCATGAAAGTAGTACTTCTACTGCCTTATCTACAGCCCTCATGAGAGTTATTTTTACCTAAAATCACAGTGTCTTTTTGTAATTTTCTACTGCCTTCTGCCATAGGGCAGGAAGAGATCCTTGAGCCCATCTGCTGGGCAAGCAGCGTATTGACAGCAAGTGGCATTTGACCGTGGGAATCTTCTCTTCCAGTTCAGTTAATGTTTCTATATTTTGCTGGTTATTACTAGATGTAGATATTATCCATAGAATGTTTCCATGAAAGTGTAAGAACCAAAATATTATTAAAATTAATGGTCGAGGGTGGCAGAGTTCGGAATAGCAAAATTAATAAACAATATTAATTTTGGAAAATGTCATCTCGCATCAATTAATTTCCCCTCCGCAACACCAGCCCTGGCCAATCAACCAGAGCATGGCACTAAGTGCCTCATCCAGGCTTTGCTTCAACACCTCCAGGCACGGCAACTCCACCACCTCCCTGGGCAGCCCATTCCAATGCCAATCACTCTCTCTGCCAACAACTTCCTCCTAACATCCAGCCTAGACCTCCCCTGGCACAGCTTGAGACTGTGTCCCCTTGTTCTGTTGCTGCTTGCCTGGCAGAAGAGACCAACCCCACCTGGCTACAGCCTCCCTTCAGGTAGTTGTAGACAGCAATGAGGTCTGCCCTCATAGGGGAGAATAACCTACTTTGTCCTCCTGGCCACACTGTTCCTGATCCAGGCCAGGATGCCATTGGCTCTGCTGCTCATGCATGCTGGCTCATGTTCAGCTGCTCTCTACCAGCACCCTCAGGTCCCTCTCTGCCTGGCTGCTGTCAGCCACTCTGTCCCCAGCCTGTAGTGCTGCTTGGGGTTGTTGTGGCCAAAGTGTAGAACCCTGCACTTGGCCTTGTTCAATCTCATCCCATTGGCCTCTGCTCACCCATCCAGCCTGGCAAGGTCCTTCTGCAGGGCTCTCCTACCCTCCAACAGCTCCACACCTGCTCCTAGCTTGGTGTCATCTGCAAACTTACTGATGCTGGACTCAATCCCCTGGTCCAGATCATCAATAAACATACTGAACAGCCCCCTCTGCATGCATGTCTGTGTCTGTTTACAGACTTTCTGGGATATAGCAGTGTTTGAGACTAATTTGTTCATATATGCAAAAAACCCAGTTTTTACATCTGTTCAGGAGGAAATCAATGGAGTCATTGCAAGTGCCATTAAAACAGACTCTAGGGAGAAATGTCATTTGAGTGAGAAAATGTTACAGTAGTGGACCCCTGGATTTTGCAGCTTTCCAGCTGATTCTTTTCAAAGCATGTGAGGCCAAACCAGCAAGTTTGCTTAAAGCCAAATGACCAGCACTCCTGCTACAAGTAGCATGTGAGGGAATGGTACAAAGAAGTCCTTCACCCTAGCAGACTTGCACAAGAGGTAGCATAACTAGTTCTGCAAAGCTGAGAAAGACCATGTGTAGTATTTGCTGGCCTCTTGCATTTTGGCTATGAAGTGTGTACAATGAGGCCTCTGCAGGGTGCTAGAAACAAAGGAGCTGGAGGTACAAGGCAATTCTTTGTTCATGTAACACTAGCTCAGGAAAGAAAGGTTTGGAGGGCATCTGAAACTTTGCTATTTGTGTCCACACATTTATCTTATTCAGATATGTCTGTGTAGGTGCTGAATCTGGGAAGATGTGTTTGCCTGGGGGGTGGTGGATGAACGAAGAGGGGAGGGAATCATGGGTCCATATAAGGCAGGTTCAATCTCTGTACTTAAGGTATTTTTTGAGGCTCCTCTATCAGTGCCAGTATCTGAGATTGTTCTGTGTGACTTGAGCTGCAGACATCCACGTAATTACCCAGAATTCATACTGTTAACCAGCAGCTGTTACCATCTTGGGCTTCTGACTCCCCAAAAATGGGGTCTCAACTCTTCCTGTTCCCACTCAAGCAACTCAGTTCTGAACTGAAAAAAAGGAGAATAAGGTAACCACAGGAGGAAAAAAAAAAGAAACTAAAAGGAGAAAACTCAAAAGCATCTTTCTCAAAAGATCTTTCAAAGATCAATCGACTGAAAAAGCCAACATCCTGTTTTGGATTAGGTTTGCACATCAGCTCCTCTGACAATGGCAAACTGACAGGAAGCAAACATGAACAGCGTTTTCTATGGGAAACTCATTTTTTTGACACCCTCCCCCCCAATTCTGCTGTGTTCTTAAGTAGCTGCTCCTGCCAACCCTGCTTTCGCTCCTCAGCATTAAACTAACACTGTGGATGCTGAGCCTCACCCTCCTCTTCAGGGAGTTATCAGCAGGAAATTAAGTCAGCTAGATCCCTTTGTGCCATTGGCATTTTTTGCTGTAATGCTGCAGCTGCAGTGGAGCGTGTCTGACATCACACACACTCATGTGCCAGCACCCATGTGTGCACACAGCGCAGTGTGCCAGGCACTGTGCACCCCTGGGAACCGATGCCACCAAGCTGTGTGGCACAGGCAACTTGCTAGAGGGCAGGGATCCATCCAGAGGGACCTGGACACGCTGCAGAGCTGTGCCCAGGCCAACCACAAGACATTCAGCAAGGCCAAGTGTAAGGTCCTGCACCTGGGTGGGTGCAATCCCAAGCACAACTCCAGGCTGGGTGGGGAACAGCTGAGAGCAGCCCTGAGGAAAAGGACCTGGGGGCCTGGGATGATGAAAAGCTCAACAGGAGCCTGCAGTGTGAGTGCAGCCCAGACAGCAACCCTGTGCTGGGCTGCAGCAAGAGCAGTGTGGGCAGCAGGGCAAGGGAGGGGATTCTGCCCCTTGGCTCTGCTCTCCTCAGAACCCACCTGCAGTCCTGTGTGCAGTTCTAGAGCCCCCAATACAAGCACTGACATGGAACTGTTGGAGCCAGTCCAGAGGAGGCCACCAAGATGTTCACAGGGCTGCAGCAGCTCTGCTATGAGGACAGGCTGAGAGAGTTGGGGCTCTGCAGCCTGGAAAAGAGAAGGCTTCAAGAAGACCTTGTAGTGGCCTTCCAGTATCTGAAGGGGGCTACAGGAAGGCTGGGGAGAGACCATTGACAAGGTCTTGTAGTGACAGGATAAGGGGGAATGGGTTTAAACTGGCAGAGGGGAGATTCAAAACAGATGTTGGGAAATGGTTCTTTACAGTGAGGGTGGTGAGACACTGGCACAGGTTGCCCAGGGTGGCTGTGGCTGCTCCCTCCCTGGAGGTGTTCAAGACCAGGTTGGATGAGGCCTTGAGCGACCTGCTCTAGTGGGAGGTGTCCCCGCCTATGGTGGGGGGGTGGAACTGGATGATCCTTGAGGTCCCTTCCAACCTAAACCATTCTATGATTCTATGATGTGAGTGGGAAAGCCTCATTACCAAAGATGTTTGAATTAACTGAAAGGACATGGTCATAAGTTGCTCTTGCTAAGCTGTACTGGACAGGGACTGTGAGGCTTCTGTGTGTTGCACTGTGACCACAAAAATAAAAGTAGGTGATAGAGACTAAGTGAAAGATTGCATCATTACACAGGCTCCTGACTGTTAGCCTGCATGTGAGTGCTAACATCATGGTTCAGACTAACCAGGCTTCTTAACTCTCAGGCTCTGGGCAAAAGCCTATTCCTAAGTGGCTATAGTGTGCTGGGGGAATTTCACCTGCTTTGCCTGAGTGGCTTTGCTTGTAGGAATGAGACCACACCGAGGCAGACCATCTTCATTCACTCCAGGTCACTGGGGCTGGTGGGTGGTGTATAGGTAGCTGGTGTCATCTCTTCAAGCACTTCGATTTCTTTGGAGAGCTTTTCTTTCACTGCTGATCTGCCTGGCTTCAAAGAACACTGATCAGGGGTATTAAGAGAGATTGTTCACAGAATCACAGAGAATCACAGAATTTCTTAGATTGGAAAAGACCTTTAAGCTCATCAAATCAAATCATTAGTTTCACACTTACAAGTCCTCGACTCAACCAAATCCCTCAGCACAACATCTATTATTAATAGATNATTCTATTAATAATAAATATAATATTATATATTGATAATATTATATGTATAATTATTAATAATTAACACATTCTATTAATATAAGAATGTGACTTACAGTATTAGTGCCAGACATTGACATCTGGCTTCTGGACTAAACACTTCCTCTACCAGTTGTTAGTTTTAGTGTGCAACAAGGCTTCACATAGACTAATAAAAAATTACAGTCACAGCATGGATGCTGATGCAATTTGAGGCATCTGTGCTGGATACAACCATGTTTTTTATTACATTGTGCTACTGCCCATCTCTCAGCATCCTAGAAGGTGATGTCACAGCTGCCCTTAGCAACAGATTGCTCAGCATGTAGCCCAAGCTCTCACTGAACACCAAAAATTTCTAGCTGAAACTGGAGCGGTATTTCTGGTCCTTAACAGCTTATGCACAGAGGAAGCTTGCATTGCCACTGCCCGTGTGGTGGCTGTTAAAAAGCTAAAAGGACTTTAGCTGAATACCAGGCCAGTGCTATATTCATTTTACCCATCTCTGGAAAAAAATGCACTGATGAAAGAGTCAGAAGCTAAATTTCAACTATGTTAATTTGAGAATTGTGATGGTTTGGGTGTTATCCTCACCGTCAGTCTTATGAAATCACCCACACTAGACTCAGCCAAGCTGGGAGTTAAGGAATGAAGCTTTATATTCACAGCTTAGCACAAGATACAAGCAGAGAGTTACAATAGTTACAGCTATAGACAGAAATAGACAAGGTAAAGGTGATACAGAAACACAACAGCCCTCCCAGAAACCAGAGTGCCCAGGAGGGGCTCCCAACCACCCTTCCACCTTCCTTCCACCCCTCTACCTTATCCCAGACTTTGCCTTAAATGCAAGGTGACTTGTGAGGATCAGCCAGGGGGGTTAGAAGCAGAATGATTAGTTGAGCTACACAGATCCAAGCAGAACAGCAGAAGCCCAGGGAGAAAACATAGACACTGACTCCGACAGACAGAGACTCTGTATCTTATCCATATTTGTATCCTTGTTCTTATACATCTCAGCAAGCCTATGAGTGCAGCAGACATCACCATTGTTTCATTTTCACAGCCTATCATCTAATTTTTCTTGTTACAAAATTCCAATTAGCCTCAAACTAGCAGAGGAATTTTGAGGACGAGAACAAATAAACGCGTTAGGCGCAAGCACGCAACACATCTTTGCGTTCAGCAAAGGTCTGTGTTGTGTGCCATTTCCTAATAGCAGTAGCACTGCAGTGTTCAGCAGGGGTGGTATCTCCTCAGGAGGACAGCTAACCAACTTTTTTAGAAACAATTTGCATGATGGGTCTCACGTGGCACAGAGTGTTGGCACTTCAAAGCGCTGAGTACTTCAGCTCTTGCCAGAGCTGACTCACAGGTCAGTTGCTCCTATCAAATGCAGCGGCAAGTGCCTTTAATCACTCTGGCTGTCATTTGGATGCAGAGAGCTGGACTGGCTGGGAAAACACGTACTACACACAGAGAGACTGCACAGCCCCTAAGTGTTATCTGGACAAAGAAAGGTCTCTGTTCACAGACAGACTGTGTGATCTAGACAGGAAGCCTGGCCCAGCAAGTAGCTAGATTGTGTGTCTGAAGAGAAACTTTGCCCTGCTTGTCCAACAGCCATGCTATCTAAAGAGAAACCTAGCTCAAGAAAAGCCAACTATGAAGAGGGCAAACACAGTGCAATAATATATTAGCCAGGATGGAGACCTTGCCTACTCTCTGGCCAAAATACACCTTCTCCAGAGGTATGGCTCCCAGATTCAGTCTGAGGCCATGCTGCCAGGCAGGTGCAGGGCTCACCCTGTGCCACAGCAGGAGAGGTCTGTGTCTGCAGAAGCTGCTGGCAGCTCAGGGAAGAGCTGCTCTGCGTGAATACTCCCTGCACCCTGTGTTTGGTAGAGAGAGAGTGCTAGAGATCAAGCAAAACCCTGCATGCTTGGCACCCCTCATCCTTACTGGCCCCTCTGATGAGCTGCTGCACTGGCAGCCTCCTTGCCAGCTGGCCAAGGCCAAGGGCAGCAGTGTTGGGGTGAGGACAAGGAGTAACTCTATGATTCTATGATGCTTCTATGATTAGTGCCATGGTCTAGTTGATTGGACAGGGCTGGGTGATAGGTTGGACTGGATGATCTTTGAGGTCTCTTCCAATCTGGCTGATTCTATGATTCTGTGATAACGGATGTAAGCTGCAGCACAGGAGATTCCACCTCAATGCAAGGGGGAACTTCTTTACTGTAAGGGTTCCAGAGCACTGGCACAGGCTCCCCAGAGAGGTTGTGGAGTCTCCTTTTCTGGAGGCTTTCAAGGTCTGTCTGGATGTGTTCCTGTGTGACCTGAGCTAGAGAGTATGGTCCTGCTGTGGCAGGGCGGTTGGACTGGATGATCTCTTTGGATCTCTTCCAACCCCTGACATCCTGTGAGCCTGTGAAATGAAGATTGTTCCATGAACCAGGCAGCCTCTGCAGGGAGTAAACTGGCTCAGTCCATGGTAAGATACTGCTGTCTTTCTCTCTCTCTTTTTTAATGTAAGTACACTGGAGTTGAAAAGGGGAACTAGAGGCTAGCAATACTTTCTTGACCTTGTTATGCAAGGATGCTGAGAGCCTCTAGACATATTGTGCCACAATAGAGAATCCTTCTCCTTTCTTTGAGCTCTGAGGAAGTGAGGAGCCTGGAGACTTACTTCACATTGCACATCCTTTCAGACAAACCTGAAGGAGATAAAGACCTTACCCCTCATCCTATTAGGTTCAACTCTGTGCTACTCATCCAAGAAAGGAGGGGACCAAAACAAGCCCCCTTCATTCACTGCAATGCTCAGTCCATATGCCAGTGTGCACTGCTCACTGCAGAGGTTGCTCGGACTAATAAATTCTGTTCTCTGTAGCACAGAGCCAACATTATTTGCTTCCATAAATTTTGTCGAGTGTTTAATTCCCATCAGACTCGTCAGTCTAAATCCTGCAGGCTGCTTGGGCTGGGCACCAGCACCCCTTGGCGGCTGCACATAGAGATGGCTGGGGGTGTGCCCTGAGGGTGGAGGTGCAGGAGGAGGTGAGGAAAACTTGACAGACTTTGTTTAAACAAATCGTTTTCTTTTGGCTCCGGAGAGCCCATTGTATGGTCCCAGTGGTGGCAGGAGGAGTGCAGGACGATCTTCCACATTCTTTACGAGGTTCATGTTGACTGTGCTGCCACAGGGCTTGTGTAGCTCCAGTAACACACACCTTTCCTGGCCGAAGTTAGCAAATACATACAGAATATGAAAGCTTTCCCCCTTTCTGCATTTTCTTTTTCTGAAACAAAAGAAAAAGGAGAAAATGGTCAGCCCTGCTTCCCGCATTGTCGTCTTCTCTTCCCATCTCTTTTTATTGTTTTCCCAGTGGCACATGTTGCTTCCACATACATTCCACGGCATACCTTGTTTCCTGTGCTGACCCCACCTGTCTGCTTCCTGCTCCTGGGTAAAATCGTTCCTCCTCACATCTCACTCTACCAGTCATGCCCTTGAGTAGCCGTCCCAGGAGGTGTTGAAGCAAAGCCTGGATGGGGCTCTTAGTGCCCCTGTCTACTTGGCTGGGTAGGGCTGGGTGCTAGGTTGGGCTGGATGAGCTTGGAGGTCTCTTCCAACCTGCTTGATTCTATGATTCTATGACTATCTCCCCAGGTTCTCAGAAGGCAGAACTGCCTGAAAATGAGAACAAGCAGTTTCTGTGTATGCAGGCACACACGGATTGGGAGAGAAAAGAGGAAACTGTCATGTCGTGGTCTGGTTTAGCAAAATTTTTAACTACAAGAGTTTGTTGAGCTCTGTTTTCCTCATCCCCTTCTCTTTCCTAAGCAACTTCCTCTAAGACAGTATTTGTCTGTTTCATACATACTCTTTTCACTCCCACAGAATGGCTGCTGTCTTTTGCCCTTCAACTTGTTCAGCTCCTGGCCCTCATCTAAACATGCTGCATACTCCTACATACATAAAGGCAACCTTCTGTGTAGCCTTTTCACTCATACCCCACTCCTTTTCTTGCTAGGTTTCTCCATAGCACTCTGCCCTGAAATACCACTTTGCCTGCCTCATAAACAAGGCTGTTTATGTTGGTTTGTTGCTGGAGCAACTGCTACTGGCAAGCTCAGCTACCATTGCCAAGATGAGTGGCCGTATATCAGGGAAGAAGCTTTTTTTCCTCTTTTTTCATTTTCATTTTAGTTGTGTCCTCATGTTCACTACATATACAGTGTAGAAATACTTGATAAGATTGAAGTTGGAAAATGAAAGCCCATTGTCTTTTAGGAAAAGTTGAATTAAGCCTCAGTATTACCTTACCCCACTTAAAAACAATGTTTTTCTATAAATCTTTGGTGACAGAACACACAGTGATGGATGAGGTAAGGTGTGTTTCAGTATTTATTTCTGTAAGTAATGTATTGAAGGCCAGGAGGTTGTTCAGGTAGCAAAACCAGGTTCTGTAGAAGAGATGGTTTCGACATACAGCTTTCAAGTGGTAAGACTTGGGGCTATGCCTCATGGCAAATGATCCTATCTATAAGCTTTACAGTTCAAACTAGTTTAAGATAGACTCTGCTTGTAGAGATTAAATGACAGGAGGGTCTACACTTTGGCCACAACAACCCCAAGCAGCACTATGGGCTGGGTACGGAGTGGCTGAGAGCAGCCAGGCAGAGAGAGACCTGAAGGCGCTGGTAGAGAGTAACTGAACCTGAGCCAGCAGTATACCCAGGTGGGCAGCAGAGCCAATGGCATCCTGGGCTGGCTCAGGAGCAGTGTGGCCAGCAGGACAAGGTAAGTTATTCTGCCCCTGTGCTCAGCACTGCTCAGGCCACACCTTGAGTGCTGTGTCCAGTTCTGGGCTCCTCAATTCAAGAGAGATGTTGAGGTACTGGAACGTGTTGGAGCTTGGAGGTCTCTTCCAGCCTGGTTGATTCTGTGTTTCTATGAAGGCCGGGCCACAAACACAGGTGTCTACTCAGAGTCAGGCTTTGAGGTTGATTTAGCAATAGCCAGGGATGGCAGGATCGATGGTGCCAGAAGTGTCCCCTGTGGCTTTGACAGATTTCCCTGGCCGGACTAACCCAGGACAATGCAAGGGGACAATTGCTGCTGGACACAGTGCTGACACCACGACTCACAACAGGTCAGTAACAACCTGCAAAACACCTCAGAAACGGCTCTATTTCAGCTCCTCCTGGGCCGCCTCTGATCGACCGCGCAGGCGGCTCAAACCGCCAGCGCCGGAGGCAGCGGTCGAGGTACCAGGCCCTACCAGGCCCTACCAGGCCCCACCAGGCCCCGCCAGGCCCCGCCACGCGCCACCAGCGCCCCCCGCAGGCCAAAGGGCCCAGCCAAGCCGGGAGCTCCAGAACGCCCCGACTCTGCTCCTGCCTACGCCCCCATCCGCACCCGTACGCGTCACGGGCGTGGTCGAGCCCTTTGCTGACTCTGCCCGCCAGACACGATTGGCACAGAGTCTGAAGGGGCCTTTCCCTGGGTTACGGACCTGCGCTGACCCCGCCGCCTTGTCCCTCTCCCGCCGGCGAGGCGGGGCTCTCAGAGATGTTTACGAAGGGTGAACACTGCCTCCCAGCAGCCCTCATTGGCTGAAACTGGGGACATTGCGACCTCATTGGCTGACAGCGGACAGTCTAATTTCCCACTATCAAGATTGTCCCCAGCGTGCCCTCATTGGTGAAGGAGGACAGACAGCGTTGTTCCGATTGGCGGAGAGTAGAGAGGTCCGCCCCCCCCCCCAGCAGCGGAGAGGACGTAGGTGACGGCGCTGCGGTCGGTCGGCAGTTGTCGGTGGTCGGTGATCGTGGAGGGATGCCTAGGCTGACGCTCCTGTACGCGGTAGCGGCGCTGCTTCTGGCGGCTGGCAGGGCCATCCCGCCGCCAGAAGAGGCAGCGCGCATGGCGCGCTTCGTGCTGCACAACTGCGACTGGGGCGCGCTGGCCACGCTCTCCGCGCAGGAGGGGCTGCGCGGCCGCCCCTTCGCTAACATCTTCTCCCTCAGCGACGGGCCCCCCGGGCCGTTCGGCGGCAGCGGCGTCCCCTACCTTTACCTGACAGATATGGAGATCTCCGTGCAGGACCTGGAGGTGAGTGGCAGCAGCCGGAGCGCGGCCAGCGCCGCCTCGGGCAACGGCGAGACCGGGGTTTGCCCCTTAAGCTGGCCCGTGGGAGTGGGTGGGGGTGAGGCTCTGCAAAATCAGGTCTAACACTGGCGAATGCAAGCCGCGGGTACGCATAGTGACCCCAGTAAAGGAGACTTAAAACGTTCAAGCGAGAAGGTTACTCAATGTCCTGTTTTCCGTGATGGCCTACACTTTGTTTCCTTCCCGGTAGAAAGTGGTGGTTGGAATTTCCTTTTGCGGGACTCGGGGTTTACACCAGCGTTTTCTGAAAGCAGTGTTGAGGCACCGACTGCCTGCTTCGTGGCTGTCAGCTCACTCTTGAGCACTGAAAGCAATTATTAGACCTTGAGCATGTAAACAGAGGCAGTGTTGTGTTGGTGCTCCGTAGGTCTCTGTCCTGGTTTAAGACAGTCCTCCTTAACCCAGGAGGAAAAGTAACACAAAAATAACCAAACTCTGGTTTGAGATAAAGAGTGTTTGATGAAAGTAGCGTTATGAGAGTACAGTTACCTTAGCATGTTTCTCAGAAGAGCACAGTAAAAGCAGCAGCCAGCAATAAAATGATCTCCAAACCCCCAGGCAGCCCAGCAGAAAACACCAACTAGAAGGTACATGCTGGTCGTGAGTGGAAAAATTGCTAAGCAGCACCTGGAGGAAGTGGCTGAGGCTCCCAGACACACTGAGCAGAGAAATGAGGGCCACGATATTTAAGCAGGAGAAAAAAATGTCATTAAAAAGTATCAAAAGGACTGGGAAGTGACAGTGTGAGATGTGAGCAAGAAGGGCTTCTGTGCAGCCTGCTGAAGAAATGGCATTTGGATTTCTGGAGCACAACAAAGCAGCAGACTGGTAAACTGAGGCTCTGAGTATTTACAATTGGTCGTGCCTCAGCTCTTTTGCTTTGCTGCGGTAAAAAGAGTTGGCTAAAAGGTTAGGAAAATAGTAGTTGTATGCCTTCTTCATTACAAGTTGTTGTTGTTCTAGTACCTATTACAATAGTAGTAGAGCAAACACAAAACGTAAAGAATGGATGCTTTTTCAGACTTAATTTTATTGTAAATCATTTTTGTTTGCTACCTGACAGAGTTTGGGTTGCATTAAAGACTTTCATTAATGTATCTAGCTGCTGTGGAAAGGTGAATTTAACTTGTACAGTATCTCCTTCTCCAACTACAGCACTTTGTTTCCAGCGTAATGTAAAAATCCTGGTATAAATGTTGATGTTTTCCTTCAGAAGAGTGTTCAGCATGTTCTTATGCTGCTACTAGAGAGCAGAAACGTTTCACTGTGGTAAGTCAGGTGCAAAGGAGACATCTGATAAGAGATGGTGCTGAGTAATCATGAGTCAGCGTTCTTTGTAGTGAAGCAACTTCCTATCTGTCAGGTGGTTGTCACTGTTTCATCAGTTCAATGGCACTCTGGATAGTGTATTAAGTGGATTTTGGGGATTTCTTTCTCACATGAACTGTCCTCGTGACGTTTCTCAAGCATATGAATCTTGTTTGGTAAACTTTAGTCTGTGATATTCAGCAGTAGGTAATCCTGCTCTGCACTGATACTCTGAAAGCTATGTTTACCAAATGGTTGAGAGAAAGCAATTGAGTACACATAGTTTAACTTTCAAGTTAGATGACTTACTTAAATAATCATACTTTTTAAAACCTAACTTTTAAAAATTAGCTTTGAATTTCAAAAGAGCAGTTGTGGGCAGCCAGGAGTCTTGTTTTGATGGTGAGAGCATGGTTCACTTTTTTTGTTTGTTGGTTTAAGTACTTTTACATTTTAGTAAAAGGTAAAATGACTTCATTCCACCAGAATGAAGTTAATGAAGATGGCCACAATAACCCCAAGCAGCACTACAGGCTGGGGACAGATTGGCTGAGAGCAGCCAGGTAGAGAGGGACCTGGGGGTACTGGTAGATAGCAGCTGAACATGAGCCAGCAGTATGCCCAGAAGAGCTAGTGGCATCCTGGCCTGGCTCAGGAGCAGTGTGGCCAGCAGGACAAGGGAGGTTATTCTGCCCCTATGCTCAGCACTGCTCAGGCCACACCTTGAGTGCTGTGCCCAGCTCTGCACCCCTCAATTCAAGAGAGATGTTGAGGTACTGGAAGGTGTCCACAGAAGGGCAGCAAGGCTGATGAAGGGCCTGAGGCACAGCCCTGTGAGGAGAGGCTGAGNGGGCAC
The DNA here is from genome assembly GCA_013400475.1 of Tricholaema leucomelas. Lineage (NCBI taxonomy): Eukaryota > Metazoa > Chordata > Aves > Piciformes > Lybiidae > Tricholaema lacrymosa > Tricholaema leucomelas. The sequence continues at coordinate 4,444 of WAAF01009429.1, read as the reverse complement.
TTAGTGCCATGGTCTGGTTGATTGTCTAGGGCTGGGTGCTAGATTGGACTGGCTGAGCTTGGAGGTCTCTTCCATCCTGCTTGATTCTATGATTTGAAGTTCAGTGTATGTCTTCTGTGCTGGCCTCTGTGTATGTGGAATGGACCATCATTTGAATGTGAAATACCTAGACTGCATATTGAATTCAGAGGAGTGCAGTTTCGTGAGGTGGTGTTTCAGCAAACTTCAGTATACTTGTAAACTGGGCTCTTAATCACATTCAGAGCTCATCTAAGTACACTTTCAGATGTAGTTAGAAAAAGATGATGACAGCTTTGTTCTTTTTACCAGTCATACTGATCTGAATAATGTACCAAGAGCTGAAAATACAGTAGGCAAGACATTTTTTTTGCAGAAGTATGTAAACCTCTTATGTTATTTGCATTTCAGATCAATTCAAATGCCTCCTTGACTGTGTCTTTGGCACAAACTCAATACTGCAAGAAGCACAGATATGACCCCCAGAATCCCCTCTGTGCTCACATAATCTTCTGTGGGAGTATTGTGAAGGTAAGCAGCTGAAATTTGACTGTCATGGTTTAACCCCAGCTGCAGTGTGTGTATGTGCTTCCAAAACATTATCAAAGATATAGGGCTGATATTAGGAGGAAGTTTTTCCCAGAGAGAGTGATTGGCATTGGAATGGGCTGCCCAGGGAGGTGGTGGAGTCTCCGTCCCTGAAGGTGTTCAAGGCGAGACTGGATGAGGCACTTAGTGCCATGATCTGGTTGATTGGCTAGGGCTGGGTGCTAGGTTGAACTGGTTGAGCTTGGAGGTCTCTTCCAACCTGGTTGGTTCTGTATGATTCTAAGTAAATATTAACCTGAGGTATAAAGTTACAGGTATTAGAGCCAGGAAAAGTGCATTGCCCCCAGGGCAATTCCTCAGAGCAGCAGTCCTTTGGTGTCCCATAGAAGGCATTTATAACTCTGTGTGTCATTCATGGAAGATCTTAATCCCATTATTGAAGATGATGATTGGAAGTGATGGCTCATCATCATTACTCTTATTATACCATTGTCTAAATTCTCCTTGGTGTTTTCACACCTCAGATATTTACACATCATACTGCAGCCGTCCTGTATTTCATTTCATGAGTTTTTCATCAATAATGGAATTGTTCACTTCAGCTCTTATTAAGAGCTCTAACTTGTTGATCTAACCCTTTAAAAATTCCCTTAATATATAATGAGTTCTGTCACATGTTTTAATTTCCCTTCTCCGAAGCTTCTGTTACATCATCCTGTTCATATGTGTATGTGTTTACACACTTTTGAACACAGCTGGATCTATTTGTGTGTGAGTGAGCAGATGCAGAGGAGGTAAAATTGCCTCTAAAACACTGCATTGTAATCATTCATTAAGAACCCATACTTGTGTCTTTCAGCAAAACAAACAAGACATATTCTTCTGTTGATAAAACATGGTTTTGCTTGTGCTTACTTTGAAAGCACTCTTTTGATTTAATAGTAAAATCAGCTACCTTGGAGTTTTTGGCTGTCTCCTGTACATGTACAACGCCCCACAGAAGATGTGTGGAGTCTGCCACAGTAATGAGTCCTTTGGGACAACATATGGCTAAACTGAAAAGAGCACTCTGCAGGCATCAGGGTTGTTTTTAGCCTAAATTTAGTCGTGTGATGAGATGCCTAACTGTAGCGTCTTGCTGGTTATTTAGGTGGATGATTCGGAAGCAGACGTAGCCAAAAAAGCATTATTCAGTCGCCACCCTGAGATGGAAAGTTGGCCTAAGGATCATAATTGGTTCTTTGCCAAATTCAACATCACCAATATTTGGGTCCTGGATTACTTTGGTGGATTGAAAATTGTGACGCCAGAAGAATATTACAGCGTCAAGCCTTAGTAAGTACTTGAGTTCTGCATGCTTGCCTCTCCTTGTATTTGGAGCCTGGAAAACTTCATACTGTTATCAGCATATGTTACCTGTCTTTATTTTCTGTACACATTTATGTTTTTTTCCTAAGTAGTATCCTGGATCCAGTGTCTGACATTATAAGATAGTCTGAGTGGGAAATACACCTACATAACACTATCAGGCATAGTATCTGTACAACCATCTATGATTAACTGCTTTAAATATTTTGGGCAGAGGGAGAAAGGACTCCTACAGAGTGGGCACAGACACTGTCCTCTGAATTAATTGTGAGACAGATTGTATTTTGGTGTATTAGTTAAAAGTAGTGAGACTGTTCAGCATTTATGAAGCTGTATTGGTGGGGAATGTATTTATACTGCTTGTTATCTTCAAAACCAAGTTGCTTTTGAGTCTGTCATTATAATATTGAAGTATAGATGAATTGTGCTCTACTGTCTACATAAAACTGTCTCCAAATTCCCAAGTAGATTTTTAGTGCAGTCAACACTTTAACATTCAAATTCACATTTATTCTTACTTCATAGGTGGAAGAAGATCCTTGTTGTTGCTGATACACAAATGAGGCTACCTGTTTCATGAAAGATTTATTCTTTTCTGTGTATTGTAGAGCTGAATTACTAATGCATAAAATCAAACACCTTGCATTGTTAATGAGCTTGTAAAACCTTTCTGACTAACTAGCACTATTTGAGTCATGTCATGGGCAAAAACCTTTCTGTGTAAGCCTAACTAAATTTTGTTCATTGGACATGATTCTGGAGAGATGTCTGAGCCTGCATTCAGAAATGCTGCATTTACTGAAAACTAAATGAGTCCCGTTCTAAACCCTTCAATGCCTTCACTAAATAATACCTGTGTGAGCACTTTGCAATTTTATTTTTAATACCAGTTTAGTTTAAGTCTTTATGGTAAAATACTTCAGGACTGTGGAGTGGAAAGCATTGCTTGTGTTGCAATGGCAAATGATATGCTGAGTTCCCAAGTTCTGTTAAGAATCTTCTTTGCATGCTTATACACTCCCTTGTTTGAGACTCTTTTTGGTTGCTACCTATATTGAATGTGATACAGAATATGATTGTGTTCCTGTAAATGGTACCTATACCTCATAAGTTCTTTGCTTATACCTCATGGTAAGTCTTTATCTGGCAGTGGTTACATGCTATGACTCTTGAATAAAAGCAGTGTGGTAATATCTGACTTGAGTGTAAGAGTAGCAACTTACAGATTCCATGAGGATGTTGTAAAGGGTTAATGTTTTCTGATTAGGATTTTAAAGTCTTCAGCTTTATTAGTCTGATGAAATAGCAGTGCATCAGCTTTTGTCATCCTCAGAAGTAGAACCAAGCAGATATTTGGGCTCAGAAGCCTTAAACAGCAGTTAGGGATTAGTAATCCAGAAGGGCAAAAGAATCAAGAATGTAAGACAGTTTGATCCTTGAGTTGTGGAGAATGGTGTGCATAATTATTTCTCTTAGTTAAAACAAGTCACATGCAACCACAGAAACCAAACACCTTTTCACAAGCTCTCTCAAGTCCCAAATATCCAAAAGCAGTTATGAACAAGCTGACAAATGAGAAGTTTGTCCAAACACTACCAATTCTAATTGCAATAGTATGTGAGACTTCAGATTCCTTAGAAGCAGATCCAAATATAAAACAGTGGAATCTGTTGTATCAGATTACCTCTACATCTTGATGTCGTTATTACATCGCTGCATTTTGTAAACACTGGAAGGACTTGTATAAGTGCTGTCAATATATCTTACTAAGTTTTCCTTCTCTGCAAGACAGGAAGAAAAGTACTTGATGAGCTCAGATAAACCATTCTGTTCTGCAATTTGACAATTACTTTAGGATTAAAAAAAACAGTATAGGAGCAATTTGTGTTGAACAGATGAGACACTGAATATGAAATTGGAAGATATTTTTATGTAAAGTATCAATATTAAATGTTGCTCCATAGTTTCTAATGTGTGAGACTGATGCTGGGCTTTTGTTACAATAAAAATATTTTTGTGACAAGTGGGGGTTGAGTGTTATTTATTGCATCTTGAAGAATCACAGAATCAGTCAGGGTTGGAAGGGGCCACAAGGATCATCCAGCTCCAACCCCCTGCCATGGGCAGGGATACCCTACCCTAGAGCAGGCTGCCCACAGCCTCATCCAGCCTGGCCTTAAACACCTCCAGCAATGGGGCCTCAACCACCTCCCTGGACAACCCATTCCAGCCTCTCACCACTCTCATACTCAACAACTTCCTCCTCACCTCCTGGCCAAATCTTCCCACCTCCAGCCCCTAATCCTGTCACTCCCAGAGAGCTGAAAATGTCGCTCCTCAGCTTTTATGTTGGCCTGCCTTCAGATGCTGGAAGGCCACAAGAAGGTCTCATCAAAGCCTTCTCCAGCCTGAACAGCCCCAACTGTTTCAGTCTGTCCTCACAGCAGAGCTGCTGCAGCCCACTGAGCATCCTCGTGGCCTTCTCTGGACACCCTCCAGCATCTCCACA
>WAAF01009428.1:0-10068 GCA_013400475.1 Tricholaema leucomelas | reverse complement strand
AACTTAAAAGTAATACAGAAACACAACACCTTCACAGAAATCAGAGTCCCCAGGAGGAACTCCCAACCACCCTTCCACCTTCTTTCCACCCCTCTACCTTATCCCAGAGTGTGCCTTACATGCAAGGTGAGTTTGGAGGATTGGCAAGGGGGATTAGAAGCAGGATTAGTTACATGGATCCAAGCAGAGGGAAGACACACACTGCAAGAGACAGAGACATACACACTGTGTTATCTATGTTTCTGTCCTTGTTTGCATCTCAGCAAGCATCTCGGCAAGCCTATGAGTGAAGTAGATATCACCATTGTTTTCACAGCCTACAATCTAATTTTTCTCATGAAAATATTCCAATTAGCCTTAAACCAGCACACAGTTTTGAACGTTGTAAATAAGTTTTCTGGTGAAATTTAATGTTAATAAACAGTTTTCATAGTTATTAAAAATCTTCTCCTGGATAGAAAAAAATAATATAGTTTATCAATTTTGCATAATTTGTTACAGTTACTCATCTTTTCTAGATCTTTCTTGTACTTTCATCCAGGCTAAACAAGTCTTATTAAAAGTTTTCTTGTGAATTTTTGTAAGACTGTTTAAACCAGCTTTGTGGCCATTATTATCAACTCACTTTGAATTAGTCAGTAGTTTCTTCATTTTTTGGAAAATACAAATGACTTGCAAAGACTCAGAAGATGCTAAGTAAATACTAAGAGACTGAATAACAGCATAAGTGAATAGGAAGTATATAAAGTACATAAAGGAGTTTTTTGATGTCATCTGCTGGATGAGAAGCATACAGGGATACAGCTGCCCAGCATTTGGTGTAGACAGTCCCAGCAGGTTTAAATGATTACATATACCTGTGGATATGCACATGTACAAATACACTCTTCTCAAGCAGAAAGCAGAAAAAAAGGCTAAACAGATCTGAATATATATGTAATACCTATACACGCACAAAAATATCCCTGCCTGCAGTAGCATGAAAGTCAGTACACTGACAGTGGTGCTGGAGTGATGCACCTCTGTACAAAGCCACCCAGACTGGGAAATTGCTTGGTTTAGCCACTGTATGACTTAGAGTCAAAAAAATGAACTGTTGTGAATATCCACTCTAATGGCCTCTGCTAACATGAAGTTCGCTCCCAGGTATGTGGTGCTCAGTGACAGAAGCTGTCAAGCCCTACTTTTAACACAATGACCAAGAAGATCCTGATAATGTTTACTGTACTGTAGTAAAAGCAGTGAAGGGGTAGTTTAGTTCTGAGAAGAGCACCAAGTTCAATTTGGGGTGGCTGGCAAGAGTTTGAGTGGTTTCAAGATCTGGGAATGGCTTCCTGTGTTCCAGAACACTTGAAAAAGATACACCAGGAGGCATGTTCTCTGTTGGAGGTGATTTCCCTCATTTTCAATGTTCCTGTGGCAGCAGAGAAGATGAAGCACCCTTTCCACATCTTTCTTCACCTGCTCCTGATGAGGTGCGAGCAGAGACAGAGGCTGCATGTTAACAGTGTTGCTTAGCCTTCAGCTCTGATGTGAGCATCTTTACAGAAGCTGACTGCCCAGCAAGCCCTAAAGGAGGGGCATGAGCAATAGTGTAGTGCTGTGGCTGGTGGAGATGAACACTGCTGTTCCCAGGCGTTTAAAAATTACAGACCTCATCAGCATAATATAATTATCTAAAAAAAAAGAAAGAGAAGATTAAAAATAACACTCTTTTTAGATGCTGTCTCCTTTTTTTTTTCACCTTTAGAGCAATGTTCAGATAGTATTTTCTAGTTTTTTTTTCACACCTGTGACAAGTAGAAATAGATCTATATTAATAAAAAAAAAAAAAAAAAAGGAAGAAAGAAGAAATTAACTACTCTTGTCATTTAATCCTCTTCCTTGTCATATATAAGATGACATTCAGGAATGAATTCTGCAAGATGTAGGAAATGCTTTTATCACTTGTCATGCCTGCAGGCCACCCTTGAAGCATTTGTGGTCTTGCACTCTTAAAGCTCCTTGTCTTCTCAAGTAAAAACCAAGAACCTGCACTGTAGTGTCATGACCTGAGATGATGGGCAACCCACATAAAGGAAAAGAAATATTCTCCATCTCATGTTTTATGATGTAGAGGATTATTCCTTTCTCTCTCCCACTTCCTCACTGACTAGGCCTTTGAGAGTCTGCAGCATCCAGCTGGGCTTTCACAGCTGGAAAGAGGTCTGGGCTGCAAATAAAACCACCATGCTGTCCAAGCCAACCTTACCACTTCTTACATGAGTGATGACTTGATTTTATTTCAAAGAATTCTTTCTAATAAAATGAATATCAATAACTATAAACTCTGTGACAAAATGTGACATACTCAGCATCACAGGAGCCAAGTTTAATTAAGCAAGAGGGCTGCTGTTTCACTCTTGAGAACAGCAGGAGGAGAAGAGAAGATGTAAAGCTGTAACATTATCCTCTCTGGAGAACAGTACACAGCATGGGGAAAAGGGAAGCTGAAGGACTGGGGTTATGATGCATGAACTTTCTGAGGTATACAGTTATTCACTGGCCTTTCCTACCAAATATTCACTGCCATTAAATAACATTCAATTAGGATGTGTACTGAGGCAAACATTCTCAGACTTGGAAGATGGTACTTGCTTATGAGCATCATCCTTATGTGCTGCTCAATATATTTTAAACTGTGGTGATTAAAGCCACCAAAAATAAAGCTACCAGGAATTCTATTCTATGATATTAGCTGTCCTCAAGTTTAGAGACTGCACTGAGTTATTTCAAGTACATAAGAAATAGTATATATAGGAAACTCCTATAGGATTTCACTGAAATCCATGCTTTTATAGGCTTTTGGATCATACTGTAGTATTTACTAAGGACCTTCCTCTGCAGAATGGGACATTGGAGGTGACACTGACATGACATACTGCACCTTTCCCAGGGAAAGAAATGATGGCTTTACTGGCATTGCTGCCAGTGTAAGATAGTGTTACTGAATCTGCAGAGAAAGGTCCTGGATCCAAGAGAAATGTGTATGTCCTCATCCTACTTGGCAGGACACTGTATTGAATGTTTCAGGATGTGACCAAAAGTGTCACAAAGTGAGTGCTTAAGGAGTTGCTGAACTGGAGGCAGTGTTTGGGAGCTGCTTAAGCAAGAGCAGCTCTCAAAGCTGCAGTAACATCCTGGATAGCTGAACTGCTGTTTTCAGATGATGATAAAATTTGTCATGGCAACACCAATGTTGGAAGAGATACAGGATGAGCAAGGTCTCAGCACTGCTGAGGTCCAGGCTGTACCTGCTGCATTCAGCATGATGGAAACAAAAAACAATAGGCCATCATTTAAATGTGCTTGCTTTGTCCTGGGCAGGCATGCCAACTAAGTGGCACTGACTGCTATGTCAGCTGACAGCCTTGTCATGGAGGGGAATTCTGCTGCCTACGCTGATTGTGGCAGAGGGGAGAGATTAATTGATGCGAGATAATATCCTATAAAAATATGTATTTGTTAACTTCAATATTCTGAACTCTCACCACCTGCAACCACTGTATTTTAATATTAAAAGGATCTACACGGTTGTGAAGACATTCTAGGATTAATATCACACCATAACTTATTAATAACTAGCAAACATTCAAACTATAAACAGAGAGAGGAGTTTCCCTGTAGCAAATACTGCTTGGGGTCTATACATTGCTTGCCCAGCAGGGTGGGCTGAAGGCTCTTTCTGCTCTATGGCAGGAGGCAATAGAAATTACAAAGGCATTAAAGCATTTACTCACAAATCTGATTAATTATCAATCACCCTCCGGGGCTATGTCACAGCCTATTACTAGTCTCCAAACTTCAGGGGAGTTTTGGCTGTAGGCTTTGAGGCTGGAATCCTCCTGGCTTTTGGGGAAAGGAGAATCTTCCTGGCTTCTTCTGGATGCTCTGTCCAGGAATTCTTGGCAGGACCTCAGGTGCAGAAGGAGTACTAATGCTGTCTGAGCATGGTCTCACGCTGGCTAGCAGGCCGATCACGTGCAGACAAGTGGGCCTGCTCCTGGTAACTTTGGCAGCAGTAGCGCTTACCAGGCAGTGATAAGGCAGCAGGCGTGCGATAGGATGCACAGCTGCACGGGAGTCTGAGCTCCATAGGTACAGGCAGACAATACAAGATCTGGTCCTGATAACTCCCTGCAGTGGTGTGCAAATGTGCACAGCTGGCTGGGAGTCTGAACAAGCAAGCGAGTGAGCGAGCAAGTGGGCCTAAACAAGCAAATGAGTGTGAGCCTGAGTGTGAGCAATGGAGCCTGAATGTGAGCACATTGTTTACCTGTGTGCCTCTATTTATCAAATGTGGGCTGAGATTAATTGCCCTTTGGACACTAGAATGACCAATGAGGTTTTGGCAGTCAGCCAGACAATACCATAATACGCAAAAGCCACAGGCCTGAACTTTCCAAATATGGCAAACACACGGGCCTTACACCAGGCAGGCATGAGCTGGGTGCATGGACTTATACAACCATGTTTACACAACCACATTATACACCCTGGACCCTGGGCAGGCCAGACTTTATGGCACCAGGCCTATTGTACCCCTTTGTGCTCGTTATGTGTTTACCTCTGGTGCAGGCAGAAAACATATCCAGGCATGCAAGGCATAAATAAGCCTATTTTCAGGCCTACAGGCCCTCCACAACAATCCTGAAGAGAAGATTAAAACTTCAGGGGATGCACATGGGGGCCAATGCCCGATATTGTCTGCGAGGTGGTGAATGAATCATGTCCAGGTCCAGCTCAAAGGCCAAAGGGTGGTCCAGCCCTGTCTAAGTGTCATAGAGAAGGCAGTGCATTCCTTCATTGTAGTGAGGTTTTGGGTAAGAAGCAGAAAAAAAGCTTCACTTTTTTCTTTCTGGAGAACAAGCTGCCTGTGTGAAAGGAGAGTGAGACTGGAAGTCTTGCTTAGTTTCTCTCCTACGGGTACACAGCACTGCTAGGAAACAGGCAATCTTAAGCACATGAGCTCAGCAGCACTGAGGAAAGAAGCCCACAGCAGAAAGCAACAAAAGTAATCATAAAGGCAAATAATTCTTCATTATGTTACAAGAGGATGCTTCTTTTCAGCCAAATTTCCCCCATTCTATGTAACAGCCTGGATTATCCTAATGAGTGTAAACAATACCAAGTACACAATGGCTGCCTGCTTTTTCCCTTTAGAGTCACTGCACTGAACTTACAATAATTTCGTAAAGAGTGCAAAAGAATGCATAAAAAAGAAAACTGTGTGTCCTAGTGCATCAGATGCAAAAAGTCTGTACTGTTAAGTTATGGGTGGTCCTTGATTTTTTCCACATGCCAAATGAAAATACGTCCTGTTAGTTTGCATGGGTTTTATCCTCAGTGGAAAAACAAGTAGCAAAAGAGACAACAGCCCAGTGACACTGTCGCAATCACTCTTGGTGAACTTTTTGCCTAGGCCAATAAACATTACTGAAGTTAGCATGACACCTCTCAAAAATAAACTTAATCTTCGTGAAGAAAATTACAGGCAGATGAAGTAAAATTTTAGATAATGTTTTGCTGCCTTCCATTCAATAAAACAATTTTCTTACACTAAAAGGCAATGAGATGTGATATTGTATGTTCATGAAATATACAAACCAGGCTCCTATTTATTCTACTAAATAGCAGTAACACTGAATTACACTGAATGCCTTTGAAAAAAAAGTTTAAAATCCAAAGAATTTGAAGCCTGACAGCTGCTTCTATCGTGAATGGCTGAATCAGTGTGTGGTACATTTTGGGGAAAGGTAACTTTGACCTGCACTGAAAAAGAACCAACCACAGGGATGGAAAAAAACTTTCTAACTGATTTTTCACTCAGCTACATCATGTGAATAACTCTTCTGAATAAAATTAAGAGTTCATACTTGCTGCAAAAAGGAACAGAAATTGGTACCCAGTGCCCAGCTCAGCTGAAGTTCTGAATGAGTTTAAATTACTAATAATTACCACTACACACCAATGAAATAATTACCCCTATTAGTTTTTTTTTATTGTTTATGTATTATGTGAAAGTTACGTTTAAGACAGAGCTTTTCAAAGAACTGGGAAAGTTCTGAAACATCCCCAAAATAACAGCAGGACTAGAAGAGTGATGGAGGCAAGGGAAAGAAGCAAAGCATTTTCAAATCCACTGCAGCTATCCAGCAGTGTGATCTGCTCCAGTCCACAATTATACACAGCAGTGCAATTTTTTCACCCATCACTTTCCCATTCTCCTGCTTAAGCAGAATACCAATTATCTGCTGTGGTCACAACTGTAATAAATTTACTGTTGCTTTAAAAATAATGTCTTCAAACACGCAACAAACAAACAAAAAACCAACAACAACAAGAACAAAAAGGTTGTCAGTGGAAAAGGCAAGGGAATATCAAACTGGGAGGTTTTGTTAGGTCTTTCTTTTCCACAATTCCCTGTGTCCAGTATCACTTTGTAGAAATATGTACCTGTATTAAAAGTTAAGCACAATTTTTTTCTTTCTGTTATCAGATGTTTCAAGAACACTAGTAACAACATCAGCCCTGCAAAACTAAATTTGATGAAGCAATGAGAGAATCAGCCTACTGCTACAAACTGGCGCAGTTCTGTTAGATTCAATGGCTCTGTTTCAATTCACACCTGCCTAGTTTCTTTTCCATCTTGAATTGATATTCTCAATTTGTACCTCCCAAAGTGAATGAAGGCAAGCAGGAGTCTTTTGGCCTGCCCCGGTAGACCCTGCAAGCAATGTCAATGCAAGCAATGTCCCACTGTCAATGATTAACCACTGAGAACATAACTTTTGGTGTTGCTGTTGCTGTCTGCTGGTACAGTGTGCAATGGGACACCTGAGGCTGTTGTTCCTGAGGAACTTGTGTGGCATAATAACTTTATATTTGCATTTTGGTGGCAGTAACAAACCTTAATCCAGGAGGACTCAGTCCCATAGACACTACACAAATATGATTGAGAGACTCAGGCTGAAAAATAACTTCTCTGTCATACCCACAGCTCTGCAAAAATTACTCAGTTTTCACTGACAAGCAGTGTTGTTAACTGTCATACTTTATCTTACATGTCAGCACTTAGATTTTAAAATCTTAAATAAAAGGGGTATTTTAGGAAGATAAGTTTATTCTGGAGATGGGAAAAGCTGTTTTTACGTATCTAATTAGTCACATTTAGAATCATGGAATGGTTTAGGTTGAAAGGGACCTCAAAGATCAAGATGCCAGGCAAGGACATCGCACTGTCTCTGGAACACTGATCATTGTGGCTGGGTTTTCCTCAAATATATTAATCTGCAAGTACCACTGCTCAATGCTGACCTCCCCAAAAGAGCAGAACATGCACTACCCATCATTTTCATTATTAAGGACTCAACTAGTTTAAGCTGCAGAAAGGCTGTTGGTGTGCTGGAAACTTGCTGCACTGGGAGAAGTGCGCTGGCCAATACGGCAGGCAGCTTCTGGGGTGTCCTGGCTTGCTTAGGGTATGCAAGAAGCCTGCTGTGTGAGCTGGGCATGCCAGTGAGTCCCTGGGTGGGATGGGTGCGGGCACTCATCATCAAAAGGCAGAGCAGCTGTTTGGAGTCATTGACCAAGCAGAGGTTTTATTCCTTGCCTGTCAAGATGCCTCAGACTAAGGGCTGTGGCTGCTAGATATGGGTGGTACCCTGCAAATGTACTCCACAGAAGGTACACACATCTGTCTCCTATTTTTTTGGGCAAGTTGGAATCCCTTGATACATGACTCATGGAGAAGAGCACGGAGATGTGCCACGGGCTGGATGCCATAGGCATCGGAAGAAGAGATGGGGCGATGCTTAATGTAAGCAAATTCAATCCAATCCAATCCATTTATTGCAATCCAAACATGTGTTTACATACCTTTCATCAGAAGGCTACAAATTGTATTGAACTGTAATTGGTTACATGTACTTGCGTTAGAAATTACATACTAATTAGTGTAGACATTCATCATATTCTCTCAACAACATGTACATTGTGTCTAAGCAATCTAAGTCATAGATAGACAAAAACCACAGACTCCAGCCTTACATTTGTTTATATTTGTTACACCATTCTCTAAGGTCATTCCAACCTTCCACTTTATCTCAACTCAGCACTTCTGAGCTCATGCACTCTCACCTGTCCATGGCTTATGTTCCAGTGTATAACATTCAGACAATATTATAGAATCACTACATTTAATATTACTATTCCCAACATTTTGCCTTTTCTGGTGTTTGTTTGTTTGTTTTGTTGTTGTTGTTGTTGTTTTGTTTTGTTTTGTTTTAATAAAGGCAGTGCTTCCTATCTCCCTGCAAGGTGCCTTTTGCAAAAAGACAGCAAGCACAGCACTTTAAACATTGCTAGCAAAACAGTTGTTCCCCATCTTTGCCTATGAGTGGGAATTGTTGGAAGCTCATGAAAATACCTAGATTCATTAAGTGTGATCAAAACCTATGACCTATGCAAACACAACCATTATCTCAGCATTCCTTTCAAGTTCTTGCCACAGTATCTGTTCTCTGAGCTGGTATCCATCAGAAGCCAGTAAACATGCATGAACAATCACATAAACAGATAAAACGCCATTGATTCCCTAGGCCCTATTAGCCTTCTCTGAGGTGAATCTCTCCGTATGATGTGACCAGAGAATTTTCCAATTTTTTTCTTCTCTCTCTTTTCTCGAAAGAATCATTGGCATTAAAATATCTAATGATCAGGAGTTGTTATCCATAAGAAAGCAGTTAAAAAATTTAAAAATATATAAGGTTTTCTTTGCAGTCCCCTTTTCAGGGTGGCTGCCCCCATTCCCCCTCTTTTTAATTTTTTTAAAAAATATTTTATTTTATTTTGTATTTGTTTTTATATAATCCTTATCCTATAATGCTGTATTAGTATACAGAAAAAAAAAATATTTTATAATATGCTATTATAAACTCTTAAGCTTAACTATATTATCGACTTAAGAAATCTAAGCCATTGAATCATTACTGAGATAAAACCAAGAAAATCCAAGAAGATGATACATTCATGGAGCTCCTTGAAAATACCATGGCATCCAGAAAAAAGAAAAGAACCTTAAATCAGCACGAAAGAGATAACCATTAGTCTGTACATTCACAAAACAAATTCTTACCATAGTATTCCATTATATTCTACCAATTACTTAGTATACTCTATTTTAAATGCGTAAGCCTTATTACATTTATTCTGCTAAAATTACTCCTAAACTTATCCTATTGCAATTAACAGCTTATCCAGTAAACTCCAAAACTCTAAGAATGTATTACAAGGTAAGATAAAAAAACATTATCATGATTTTAATTCACAAAGTAGCTATCAGAAATGCAGTCTGGTCCCTTTAAAAATCAAAAGCGCTTTTTCAGAGCTGCTGTAAGGAAAAAAATTAGGAGGAGGCGGGGTAAGCCTCTGCGGCTCCAGCAGGCAGTGGAGGGGGCGCTGCAGCAGCATCCAAGCAGTGACAGCAGCGGCAAGCGGGAGAATCCTGCAGGGCGATGCCACTCTCGTGGGTCCAATGGCATCCCAAGTAGAGTTGGTACAACTAAGCAGATTCAGTGCTTCTTTCCTGCCTCTCCATTCTCCCAGTGCTCCATCTTGCAGCCAAAAGTTAAATTTCTCCGATTTTGAGCCGCAGACACTTAAAGGAGTTGGCAATTAATCACGTAAGGACTTCTACAGCATCCAGCTTATCAGAAATTCTTCAAATACCTTTGCAGCTGTTAGCTGCTAGCTTTCTGTTACTCTCCTCTGTTTTGCTTTTCACATCTTCTCTTATTGGCAGATTTTTGAGCCTTTTGGTGCTTTTTTCAGAGCTTTTCTCACAACCTCTCAGGTGATTTTAAAAATCAGACTTTTTGCACAGCAAAAATAATTTTCAAAGCTTCAGTGTCCATCTCTCACAGAGAGAAAGAATTCAGAGCTCTTTTTTTTTTTCTTTTCTATCTCTTCCTTTCTCAGACCTCAGCATCAGATTTATGACTTTCAGCAGATACAGCTTTCTGATGTTTA
>WAAF01009427.1:12958-26518 GCA_013400475.1 Tricholaema leucomelas | reverse complement strand
TTGAGGTGAGGAGAAAGTCCTTCGCTGAGAGAGTCATTGGCTATTGGAATGGGCTGCCCAGGGAGGTGGTGGAGTCGCCGTCCCTGGAGCTGTTCAAGGCAGGATTGGACGTGGCACTTGGTGCCATGGTCTAGCCTTGAGCTCTGTGGTGAAGGGTTGGACTTGATGATCCGTGAGGTCTCTTCCAACCTTAGTAATACTGTGATACTGTGATTACAATTTACTTTTCTTTCATGAGAGACAGCTGGTTTCCGAACAAATGTAATGCCTCCTGGAGAAGTGAACAAACAGGACTGCACCTCTGTGGTGGATTATGCAAAATTAATAACCTGTATTAATTTTGATATCCAGGAGATAATAACTACAAAAACTGTTTATTAACATTTTAACTTGCCAGAAAACTTATTCACAAGGTTCAAAAGTGCACAGTTTGGAAATTTATACATTCATGGAGCAGGCAAAACTACAGCTTTTCTTTCTTAAAGTGGGAAATGCAAACATTATGCTGGAAGAGAAGATTCTTGAGGTTAATTATACCGCTTATCCACTAGGGGACACAGGAAGCTCCTTTCCGCTTATGGCAGAAGGCAATCAATGAATTAAAAGAGTATTTTAAGTATTTACTCACAAAATATTGTCAGACAGTATCCAAAGCAAGTGGAGGGGCTGCTGTCTGAGTTTCCCAGGTTCTTTTCTCAATAAGCTGGAAGTTGATAGCGTAGTCTCTGACCTGGTTCCTCTTGATTCTTGATTCAGCAGAAGTCTTGCAGAGGGGCAGGATGCAATGGAATCTGCGGTCTTGGCACAATGTCAAGATGGCTATGCAGGCCAATCTCATGCAGGCATTTAGAGCCTGTTCCTGGTAAGCTCTCCAGGGCATGGACTTTCCAGGCAAATTCAGGATGCAAATGAGGCAGAGGCAGCACCCCTTGCTACCTGCTTATCCCTTTTATCAATATCCGCCTGTGACTAATGGGGCATTGGACATAGATTAGCCAATCAGAATGGCACTTTTCCAAGCTTGACTATATTAGGTGAAGCCAATGCTTTTGCCCTCCCCCTCACAGTTGATTTCCCCAGCACAGAAGGAGAGGGGGTGGAGGGGACATGTCTGGACAAGCCAGAGTCCTCCTTTCCCACCATTGCTTCTCCCACAGCAGAAGGAGGAGAGAGCAGAAAGGCATGCTTGGGCAAGCCAGGGCATGGATAAGCCCATTTTTGCCCTATCAGGCCTACCACGACAACCTCTCCTATGGAAGCTGCATGCCTGGTTCTGTGTCAGTGTGTCAGACCTCCCTCCTTGGCTGCATGAAAGGGTGACTTCTCTGGGGTGCAATCCCAGAAGCAATGCTTATATTTTGCCAGCATGCTGAGGTGGTGACAGAAACAAGTGCCAGCAGAGAGTAAATGTATTTTAACTCTTTCTTAGACTGACAGATGAATCATTTTGACAAGCCTTACCAGTACATAGGGAACAAGCCTTCTGCAAAGCTTTCCCCGAAAGAGATAATGATTTTATTTTAAAATGATACATCACCAGATAACAGGGTTCATAGTAATTTTATTAAACATAATAAAGTCTTGAGGCCATTTCAGTAGAAATATTGTGAGTTTGGAGTGAATAGTTGATTACATATAAAGTAGTTGGCTTTTTTCCAAAGATAAACTCTGGATCATAACACGTATGAAGCTGCTAATATTCCTGTACTGAAGTCCAGCAACATAAAAACAAATTAGGAGCTAATATCTTTGAAAGTTTTGTGAAAAACATTACTTTCATGAATTCTGCAGTGCAAATCCTGCTACTGCATTTAAGGCTTACTATTCTTAAGGCTTGTGATGGTGCAATTTCTAGGAAGATCATAGTGTTATTGAAAACCATGAGACTCTTTGGTCCTTGTAAGTCTTTGATCGACTTTTAAGCTTTTACAGGAAAATGAAAGCTGAGCAAATGGAGTCATGCACATGTAGTGTGAAGATGATCCTTCCCTTCTGCTCAACTCTGCTAAGGCCATTATTGGAGTACTGTGCCTAGTTCTGCGATCCCCACTACAAGAGATCAGAGGATTGACTAGAAGAAGTGCAGATAAGGGTCATAGTAAGATGATGAAAGGACTGGAGTATTTCCCATAGAAGCAAAGGTAGAGAGAGCTCAGATGATTTAGAAGTAAGGTCATGGAAAGGATCTGCAGCTGTTTTCCACAGCACTGCTACAGATGGCCCAACAAAACACACCCATCAGTGGCCAGAAGCAAATCTGTGGGGATTGAGATCATATAGCGGCAAGGAACAGCTCCAGGGCCCTCCATCACCATCTTCTGACAGGCTCCCGCACCTAGTGCTTCTCAGGAGTCAACCATACGAAGCTCTTCCTGGAAGCCAACAAGTCTGAATGCAGATGAGTGCTGGCATTACTGCTGCTCTGAATCCACACAATGATGTAACGTAGCTGTGATCCCTCAGCATCTGCCTTCTCTGCATATAATAAACACCTTCCTGCATTTCAGGGTGTGGTTGGCCAAAGGGCAACCCACCACAGGGAATGCTTTCCAGCACTTCTTGTCAGTGCAGGAAAGCCAGAGTGGAGAATTTGAGCAATTCCCACTCTGTGTGCCTGGGAAAACCCTGGAACCTACAGACCTGTTGGTCTAATCTCAGTACCTAGAAAAAATATGGATAAGATCCTACTGAGTCATCAATGATCATTTGAATTTTTCATCCTTCCTCTCCCTCCTTCTAAGTTGTACCACCTTGCAGTTTATGCTTTTCAAATACACGGTATTGTTCCATCAACTCTGAAAAGACTGATCCACCTCTCAGATTGTAAGCTTAAATGTGTAGCATTTTCCTTCTCCATGGTATTCCTGAAGTATCGATTTCCTTCTTAAACAAAATTGCCTTCAGAACAATTGAGGAACTTAGAGTGGCTTCAGTAATGTGCTTGCACAAAATGTTGTTGTGCTAGAATTAGTACTGAAGGTCACTCTCAGATAATGCTTGCTCTGGCTCTGTTGTAATTTTCTCTGCTTGTCACATTGCCCTCACGCTGCAGCTTATCAAAAAGCCTTTGATAATCACAAAGTTTTCTTTTATGAGATTGGAAGGCAGGTTATGATTACACTGGTACATGAATGCATAAGTGAGCACTTGCCACAAGACCTTGGTAGGAGAGGCCTTGAAGGGAAGAATACAGAAGTCTTGATATTAGGGCAAAAAAATCACTGTAATGGCATTCAATAACTATGATTAAAGACCACATGCAGAATGTTGTTTTATCATGTAGCATCTCACCACTAGAGGATACTTTCACAAACAAGCATTTGTATTTTTTTATGCCAAGGATACTGCAGAGGAACAAGAGGCTGGAAGAAATTTTCCCTGACCATTAAGCTAAGTTCATCCATCACAGGCAAATGCATGATACATACTCTCTGCTGAGCAAGTCTGTCTGCATTTGTCAAATCACCACTATTTTCGCCCATTACACCTTGGGTTGTAATTGCTGGTGTAATACAAGCCAGCTTCTTTGAGTTCTTAGTCTCAGTTTTACTGCTGGATAGTTTGTATTCCTCTTTATTCTTCCTTACTATATTCTTTCTTTAGTTTAAATGTCTTTATTTATTCTCAATGTTTATCTTTAGCATGTCACATATCATGGTGATGACCTACTCCAGCCTCATTTCTGCCTCACAAAGAGGAGCTTGCCCACCAGATGCCAGGCTGAACTCATCTTCCTATTGCACAAAAAAAAATCCCAAACCCTGCCCCCCCAAAAAAACCCCAACACCAACAACAAAAAGAGAATGTTTTAGGGCACTGTAATGAGTATGTGATCATCCTTAAGGAAAAGGCAATAAAAAGTTTTGGTGATTAGAGCCTTTAGAGAGTACAAAGTTTTGTCTTGAATTATTTGTCTCTCAGTTTCCTCCTTGTCTGGTAGGAAGTAAATTGTGCTGGAGATGAGCCTGTTGCATTACAGCTCTCTTGGAACACTGCAAAAGAACTTGGCCACAGGTGGAGATGGTATAGCTTTCTTTTTGCACCATGCATTTAGCACTATTGATTAAACATACAACTAAGGGAGTGTCTTGTGTTTCTCATGCTTTATGGACTAGCACAGCCAGTAACCATCTAGCTGCCAATGAAGGGAAAAGGGCCTGTAAAACTGAGGAACTGTCTTACCACCCTCACAGTGAAGAATTTGCTTCTGTATATCTAATCTAAATTTGACCTCTTTTAGCTTGAAACTCAACTGTTGTCCTATCACACACTCCCTGATAAACAGTCCCTCTCTATCTTTCCTGGGGGCCCCCTTTAGCCTCTGGAAGGCTGCTGTAAGGTCTCTCCATG
Organism: Tricholaema leucomelas; assembly: GCA_013400475.1. Classification (NCBI taxonomy): domain Eukaryota; kingdom Metazoa; phylum Chordata; class Aves; order Piciformes; family Lybiidae; genus Tricholaema lacrymosa; species Tricholaema leucomelas. The sequence goes on along the minus strand of WAAF01009427.1, from coordinate 22,168 downwards.
ACCTTCCCTTCCACCAGCAGCTACAGCATGTTCAGACCTCCCACTGCTGTTCCTGGACATGTATAGTTCTTGTCAGTGGCTCCCACCAGAGCTGCCCATGATTGTCTCCACCACTCCAGGGTTCATTGATCTGGGAAATGACGACTGGTACGGGGTTCTTCTCTGTGCTGCCCTGGAGTGCTCCAGCACAGAGCTGATCATCTCTGTGGTTTGACAGCAGTATGCTTTCAGAGGGCTACAGTGACACGGGAGATGGAATACCTGCACCCTTACTGGAGCTGAGATTCCTCATTTAAACCACACCCAAATTAATAGTAGGATGGACCCAGCCAAGGCCAAACCATGATGACATCTGTTCAACAAGAATGTTACTGTCAGTGACAGTGATTAGAGGCTAACAACCTCTGAGCTTCAGCACAGGAAACAGTTTCCTAGAGATTTTCTGTGACAGCTACATAAAAAGTACTAATAAAAGGAGATAAAATTCTATGACATTATCTGGTTATGTTGGCATTACCATCGTCTTATGAATGAAGGCATATTTGGTTATGTTTCCTCCAGCAGAGTGAATGCTCGACGTGGTGTTTAAAAACTGTGGCCTTATATGTGCTCCTCCTTATATATGCCTGAAATATGGAGAAAAGATCAAGCATGAAATCTGGACCATTTTTTTTTCACCCAAAATGTGTCAAATTAATTTCTAGTTGGTGCTAACATCTGTTACAGTTTCACAAACTTCATCTAAAATACCTTTCTTTTTGTGGCTTTCTTACAGATCTACTTGGACAATCATGTTATGGAGTTCTTTGTGTCAAAGATAGTCAGCTTGCCTTCTCATGAAATGCTCTACTGCTGGCATTGTACATAAGAATTATACGATCATAAAGGTTGGAAAAGACCTCTAAGATCATTATGTCCAACTGTCAACTCAACATCACTATACCCACTAAACACGCGTCCCAAAGTGCCGTGTCTACATGGTTCTTGAAACATTCCACGGACAGCAACTCCACCACCTCCTTGGGGAGTCTGTTCCAATGCCTGAACATTCTCCCAGTAAAGAAGGATTTTGTAATATACAATCTAAACCTCCCCAGTGCAAATTCAGACTATGTCTTCTCATCCTATCACCAGTACCTGGGAGAAGAGAACAACACCCACCTCACAACAACCTCATTTCAAGTACTTGTAGACAGCAAGGAGGTCTCCCCTCAGCTTCTTCTTCTCCACACTAAACAATCCCAGTTGTCTCAGCTGCTCCTCATAAGACCTCTTTTTCAGACCCTTCCAGATCCAGAAGGCTTCACTGCCCTTCTTTGGACATGCTCCAGCGACACAATGTCCTTCTCGTGGTGAAGTGACCAGTATTGAATACAGTACGTGATGTGTGGCCTCACCAGTGCTGATATAAGGGCACCAGAACTTCTCTACTCCTGCTAGCCACACTATTTCTGACACTGGCCAAGATGCTGTTGGCCTTCTTGGCCACTTGGGCACACTGCTGGCTGATGTTCAGCTGGCACTCCACCAGCACTCCCAGGGCCTTTTCTGCCAGGCAGCTTTCCAGCCACTCTCCCCCAAGCCAGTAATGTTTGTTTCATGGGGTTATTGTGACCAAAGTGCAGGACCTAGCACTTGGCCTTGCTGAACCTCATACTATTGACCTCTGCTCATCGATCCATCCCATACAGATCCCTCTGCAGAGCATTCTAACCTTACAGCAGACCAACATTTCCACCTAAATTGGTATTGTCTGCAAACTTACTGAGTATGCACTTAATCCCTTCCTCCAAATCGTTGATAAAGATACCAAAAAGAACTGGCCCCAAAGCTGACCCCTGAGGAATGCCACTTGTCACGGGCTGCCAATTGGATTTAAATCCATTCATCACAGCCTTTTGGATCCAGCCACACAGTTTTTCAGCCAGCAAAGCCTCCACCCATCCAAGCCATGAGCAGCCAATTACCTCACGTCTATCATTTTTAGACCATATCTGTTAACTATAAGGCTATTCTATAAATACTGAGTAACCCTTCCTCACTTTGTTCTACAAAGAATCAGTAATGTCTGCTCAGTTGATTAAAATGATGGATAAAGATGATTACCCAGATGAACACGCTCACATCTGTGGATCTCAAGATGACAAATGTGAACCAGCTCCAGGGAGCTTCAGCCTACCCTTCCTTCAATATTTTCAGTCAATTTCTAATTAGCTTGCTGGACTTTGAAATCCCCTTTCTGAGGGGATCTTGCCCTAAGGTGACCAGATGACTTCAGAGGCAAGCTCTTTCACCATTTTTTTTCATACTCTTGGTAGCCCTGTACTATACTGATTATTAAGTGAGAAAGACAGTCAAAATGTATCTTAATTTAAGGGTGCAAAGGTACAAGAGTGCCACAGCAGGTGAGGCCAGGAACAATTACAGACAGCATCTGTCTTCAGTGACAGTTGAAAGAAGATTGCTGTGTTGAATGAAAGAGCAGGAAAAGCCTTGTCTCTCATACTGTCCCAATCCTCAGCACTGTGTGGCTTGGGCACTTAATGAAATAGAGATATTTCCTATATGCTTAGCAACCATTGGTGTATCACCTTTCTACAACCCTGTTCAAAGCCCAGTGAGAAGGGGTGCCATATAATTTGGTTATTCTGCCCCTGTACTCAACACTGGTCAGGCCACACCTCCAGTACTGTGTCCAGTTCTGGGCTACTCAATTCAAGACAGATGTTGAGATACTGGAACATGTCCAGAGAAGGGCAACAAAGCTGGTGAAAGGCCTGGAACATAAACCCTATGAGGAGAGGCTGAGGGAGCTGGGGTTGTTTAGCCTGGAGAAGAGGAGGCTCAGGGCAGACCTCATTGCTGTCTACAACTACCTGAAGGGAGGTTGTAGCCAGGTGGGGGTTGGTCTCTTCTCCCAGGCAACCAGCAACAGGACAAGTCTCAAGTTGTGCCGGGGGAAGTATAGGCAGGATGTCAGGAGGAAGTTCTTGCCAGAGAGAGTGATTGGCATTGGAATGGGCTGCCCAGGGAGGTGGTGGAGTCACCGTCCCAGGAGGTGTTCAGGAAAAGACTGGGTGAGGCACTTAGTGCCATGGTCTAGTTGACTGGATGGGGCTGGGTGCTAGGTTGGACTGGATGACCTTGGAGGTCTCTTCCAACCTTGCTGATTCTATTCTATTCTATTCTATTCTATTCTAAAGTTTTATATATCGAGAGAGAGGCACATTCATATGTTCTTTTTTTTTAGAGTCCAGACAGCCCAGCTCTTCCTGTTTGGAGTGATGATGTGCGTATCTAAAGGCACAGCAGTCTAGCCTTGTAACTCTGGGCCAAACAAAATCTATGACATATGAGCTGAATGTCTCATACACTCATTATACTTTCTGTATAAAAGGTTTAAACTGTGGAAGTCTGACACAGATATGACAAAATTGAAGTGTGTAAGTGGTGGAGACTGTTTCACAAGGTCCAAAAAAAGAAAGCGCTTCTCTACATCTGAAAGCTGTTTACTTGCAAAGCCATTTCTTATCTTTGCTGGGATTTTTTTTTAGTCTAGAGTGGCCTAGGAAGTTAGGTAAGAATAAAACACATAAAATATAACCAAAAGTATTGTAATTGGCCTGACATGTTGACCTGCATTACATGACAAATGCCATCATATTTGATCTTCTCTTGGATTTTCCTGATCTTACTCTTTCACATTAGAGTTTTGCACTTTTTGGAATTGGCTATGCATGCACCGTTTCTTTAACATGATTTGTAAAAGTAAACATAGGTTATGAGCCAGAATTCAATGGTGATTTTACTCTGATCTATAGTATGGGCTCAAAATTCTGCAAATTAAACAAGTGCTGCAGTCTCCAAAAGTATACTCCAGATGGAGTATCAGAAGAGTATCCAGACTTTATTCTGGAATAAGCCTTCAGTGTGAACAGCCAAAAGATAACCTCTATTTGTAAAACATCACTGGAGTGACAAAGAAAAGAGTGAAGTAGGTTCTTGAAAATTAGTTTGTTCTGGGCAAATACATAGTTAAATGTTCTAAATCAAATCCTGGTAACTTTCACATACGAAGGGTTTTTCTCAATCATAATTCAGCCTCAGATTTCCAGTCTTTCAAATGATGCTTTCTTAGCAAACCAGCAGCATAACACAATAGCATCATTCATATGTGTCTGGTACATTTAGCTTAAGCTTCATATGCAGCAGCCTTATTAAATTACCTGGTGCTTTCTGATAGTTTGCTTAGCTTTGCCATAGCAGGGAATCAATGCAGCTCTTGCTTCAGCCTCAAAATCTGTCCTTTAAAGGGTTTCCTCCCCCATTTTAAGCTTTGCTGACTGCAAGCCCAGTGACTGATACAGGCTGGGGTCAGAGTGGCTGGGGAGCAGCCAAACAGAAAGGGATCTGGGGGTGCTGATCGATACCCGCCTGAACATGAGCCAGCAGTGTGCCCAGGTGGCCAAGAGAGCCAGTGGCATCCTGGCCTGCATCAGGAATGGTGTGGCCAGCAGGAGCAGGGAGGTCATTCTGCCCCTGTACTCTGCACTGGTTAGACCACACCTTGAGTACTGTGTCCAGTTCTGGGCCCCCCAGTTTAAGAGGGACATTGAGATGCTTGAACGTGTCCAGAGAAGGGCAACGAGGCTGGGGAGAGGCCTCGAGCACAGCCCTACGAGGAGAGGCTGAGGGAGCTGGGATTGTTTAGCCTGGAGAAGAGGAGGCTCAGGGCAGACCTTATTGCTGTCTACAACTACCTGAGGGGTGGTTGTAGCCAGGAGGAGGTTGCTCTCTTCTCTCAGGCAGCCAGCACCAGAACAAGAGGACACAGCCTCAAGCTGCGCCAGGGGAAATTTAGGCTTGAGGTGAGGAGAAAGTTCTTCACTGAGAGAGTCATTGGCTACTGGAATGGGCTGCCCAGGGAGGTGGTGGAGTCGCCGTCCCTGGAGCTGTTCAAGGCAGGATTGGACGTGGCACTTGGTGCCATGGTCTAGCCTTGAGCTCTGTGGTAACGGATTGGACTTGATGATCTGTGAGGTCTCTTCCAACCTTGGTGATACTGTGATACTGTGAAAACAATTCAAACATGCAGACCAAAATTTTATGAAACAAGTGCCTGAAAATTAGGCCTACTTTTTCAACTGTATGCTGGGCCTCACTGTCCAGATGTCCAGGAGGAAAGGTGTTTGTGATTTTATGTTTTTATGACAACAAAATAAACCCGAGAAACTGTTGGCTGAATTTAAAATGTATTTTCTTCCTCAAAGCAGTAAAAAAAAACCAAAACACAAGTAACTTCTTCTAAAACATAAATGGCTTGAAGAATTATTATAGAAGTGTAGTAGCTATGCTTTAAAAGCACCATCTATGCTATCTGATAAGGGCTTGGATGTATTTTCTTATTTTATTAGATTAATGCATTTACCAGCTTTAAGCAGAACTGTAATGGAAGCCATAAAGTCATCCAGCAACATCCATGAATTTGGCTAGCAGAAGCAGAGTACAGGCAAAGGAATGACCTGCTACATCAGTTACAGGACTTCACATTTTCTATTACACTTTGCAGTTCAGTATGTAGTCTGCATTTTTTCCTGGAGGAGATCCTATTTGTGCTTGCCTAGCTGCACTAATTTGGAGTGCTAAGTACACTGTGACCCGTTTGCAATCCCACTGCTATCACAATAATCATTCTTACAAGAAGAAAGAGACAATTCTGACACTTTTTTTTTCTTTGCAAAACCTGTGTTTTTTTTTTTTACCCTGGTGTGTTTAGCCTGAAGAGGACTGAGAGATCTTATAAATGTTCATAAATATATGAAGGGTGAGTTTCAAGAAGAATGGGCCAGGCTCTTTTCCGTGGTGTCCTGTGATAGGATGAAGGGCAGTGGACACAAACTGGAACACAGAAAGTTCCACCTTAACACAAGAAGAAAATTCTTTGCTGCGAGGGTGTTGGAGCCTTGGAGCAGGCTGCCCAGAGAGGTTGTGGAGTCTTGTTTTCTGGAGACTATCAAGACCCATCTGGATGTGTTCCCGTATGACCTTATGAAAGGTAATTGAGATAACAACATTTTATGTTGTAATCAGATATGTTTAATAACAGTTTTTACCAAAGACATCATGTCAGTCTTTGTTGGAGTCCAGATAGGAGAACAAACCCATAAATCTTTCCCTTTTCTTAATTGTACTTGCATTATGAGCTAGGAATGTTCAACCAGATGATCCTTAGGGTCCTATCCAACCTGGCGTTCTGTGTGATTCTGTGATTCTGTGACCAGACTCAAGTGTTTATTTTCTGTTTTGCTCCATACTAGCAGACACAAATTATTTTGCAAGTTTATTTGAATTCCTGATAGACCAGATACTCAAAGCTTCCCTGGTTTTCAGCTGTGTGCCTCTTTCTCTGTCTCATTTTTTTTTGTATGTGGCTCACACATTGCAAGATCTGTAGGCAGTGTTTTACCGTGATATGTATTTTAATGCACTGAGATGTTTCTGAAACAACCACTGCTGTTGGCAGTCAGGCTCATGTGGAAATTTCCCTCTTTCCCTGGTGCAGTGGCCAAAATGAACAAAGTTCTATGCTAGGCCAAAAGGATCTCTTGGAGAACAGATGTTACATGTGGGACTATCCTGGCTGCCCATAAAAGATACCTCTTGGCCTGGTATTTGCCCACTCTGTGGAGGAGCGCAATGTGTTTGGGTGTTATCCAAACACACAGAAAGTTAATGCCATTGCTATCCCAACAGATGGGCATAACTCCAAACTGATCAGAGGCTCTGTTGGACATAGTTGCCAGCAGTAGTACGCACAGCTGGGAGAGTCAAAAGGGTCTGTCAGTTTTGAACTTTTGTGCTTGTGGTTAAAGACATGCCCTACTGCTAATCTTGCTTTCTCCAAATTAGATTAGACACATTCAAATGCCTTTCCTGTGGCTTCACAAAAGCATTACTTATCTCAGGCCTAGAACATCAGACACAAAAGTGCCAGGACAACGTGTAATCACAGCCCCTGACCCATCTCTTTCTTCTTTACTCCCCACATAACTTAGACTGGGTATGTAGCCATGATGAGCCTTGCTACTCCAGTGACAGGAACTGCAGGCAAGTTGGGCTAATAGTTACATGCCTAAGGCAGCACAGACTTCTTGCTGGCAATCAAAAGATGTTCCGCACCACAGCTGGCTATAAGATGGGATATAGAGCATGACAGCAAAATTATAGAGATGTTGATTGCTTTGTGCTGCATAATGGACTAATTAGATGCTCTGATTCAAACTTCTGCGGTGTCTAGTTGGCCATCCGCTTTGATAAGATCTCATTCTGCAGCCACAATGCTGCTGCGTGTTGATCTCTGGCCTACCTGTGGCTGGCTCAGGAGTCATTTCTGGCAGCCCTTATACTACTGACTTGGAGAGGTTGTAGCTTCAATTGGAAAGAAAACTGATGTCACTTGGCTGTACACAGAGCTGTGAAACGTAATCTTCCCTTTCTCTTTTAGGGATTTTATCCATTACTGATGTTTTTACACATCATTGGTTTGTACCTTTGATCTTTTACCGGCAGCAACTGTCCCTAGAGATGATTCATTAGTGAAAATCACTCTGAAGAAAATGTCACTCTCATTTCTAGCACATGATGAAAAACCACTGACTCAGTCACAGAAGGCTCAGCCTACCCACAGGCCCAAATGACTCGATCCCAAATTACAGATCTAGGAGTCAGTGCTCTTCCAACTGTTTCCAGCTGTTTATTCCTGAATGGCTCTTTTCCTTGAAATGTTTGTCATTTCCATGAAAGCCATTTCCTTTTTAACGTTATCTTTCTGTGATTTGAAAGAAATTATTTGAAAGATATTCTGGCACAAAATTAAGAGCAGGTATGTACTTGGAAATGCCTCATACAGATGTCAGACCTTCTTTTGGCTTTTTTTTTTTCCCAGAAATCTCTAGTCAGATCACATTCACTGCAATTAAAATTACAGCTCAAATGTTTCATGCACTGAACTGATTTGGAGCAAACCTTCTTTATTCGAAGCAGAGTCTCTCCATGAATTCACATTGGCCAGTTATTTTAGTGCTTTCAAAATACAGTGGTTGCATTTGAAATTAATTCCCACTAGCTCAATTGGTTAAGTATTATGCAAATAAAATCAGAAAAAGCTGAATCTATCAATACTCTCTAACAACAACAACAACAAAAAACACCAGGAAAAAAAAAAAAAAAAAGCAATGGAAATCTCATGTCTGGATGTAAAACAAAAAAAAAAAAAGAAAACAAAACCAAATTCATGTGTTTTTGCTGCTGCAGTCACTGCTGTCTTTATTTTTTTAATAAAGTCCTTCTAAATTACTCAGTGAGAATCATAGAATCATAGAATCAACCAGGTTGGAATATACCTCCAAGATCATCCAGTCCAACCTATCACCCAGCCCTATCCAGTCAACTAGACCATGGCATTAAGTGCCTCATCCAGTCTTCTCTTGAACACCTCCAGGGACGGTGACTCTGAACACAGCCATTACTAAAATCAAGGGTTTGCTTTGTGAGGACAAATCATAAAAGGAATTCATTAAAAGAGAAATGCAGAACATATACAGGATTTGAGATAAAGTCTTACAGAAACTGGCAGCAAAAACGTAGTCAAAATTTACAGGTACAAAAATTGTGGTGTTGAAGTTGCTGCTAAAGGAAATTATTTCCAAGCACTCAGAATCGCAATAAAATAACTGCTAAGATGTGGAAATCAAAGCCAAAATCTAAACAAAACCTGCCCGGTGAATGTGGGGCAGGCTGTGGATGTAGTCTACCTGGACTTCAGCAAACCCCTGACACTGTCTGCCACAACAAGCTCCTGGCTAAACTGGCAGCTCGTGGCTTGGACAAATTCACTCTGTGCTGGGTCAGGAACTGGCTGGAAGGCTGAGCCCAGAGAGTTGTGGTCAATGGTGCCACATCCAGTTGGCAGCTGTCACTAGTGGTGTTCCCCAGGGATCAGTGCTAGGCCCAGTCCTGTTCAATATCTTTATTGATGATCTGGATGAGGGGATTGAGTCCAGCATCATTAAGTTTGCGGATGACACCAAGCTAGGAGCAGGTGTTGATCTGTTGGAGGGTAGGAGAGCCCTGCAGAGGGACCTTGACAGGCTGGATGGGTGGGCAGAGGTCAATGGGATGAAATTTAACAAGGCCAAGTGCAGGGTTCTG
>WAAF01009423.1:3193-14638 GCA_013400475.1 Tricholaema leucomelas | reverse complement strand
TCTCCAGCCACTCTGTCCCCAGCCTGTAGCGCTGCTTGGGGTTGTTGTGGCCAAAGTGCAGAACCCTGCACTTGGCCTTGTTAAATCTCATCCCAAAATGGGATGAGCAATGAAGCTGTATTTACAGCTTAGAACAATATATAAGCATATATTTACTATATATTCACCTGTATACAGAAATATACAAGTTAATAGTGATACAGAAACACAACAGCCCTCCCAGAACCCAGACTCCCCAGGAGGGGCTCCCAACCACCCTTCCACCTTCTTTCCACCCCTCTACCTTATCCCAGAGTTTGCTGTATGTGCAAAGTGAGTTTGGAGGATTGGCCAAGGGGATTAGAAAGCAGAAGGATTAATTACACAGAAATCAGGCTAGAGAGAAAAGTACAGGCACCAACTGCAACAGAGAGCCACTCTGTAATGTATGTTTATGTTCTTGTTTTTATCCATCTCATCAAGCCTGAGTGAAGTAGACATCACCATTGTTTCCTTTTCACAGCCTATAAACTAATTCTTCTCACCAAAATATTCCAGCTAGCCTCAAACTAGCACAATGAGGATGATAAGTTTGACATTAATTTATTATAAAGAAGATTGTCAGGAAAATAATCCCATTTAAAGCTTTGAAAGGGATTAGGAGTTTGTTTTGTTGATTTAAATAAAGTAATCTATATTTGCCAAAATCTACATGCAGGAGAGAAGTCCAAGACACCTACAACTTCAGTTTATAAGGTCACTGACTATGAGAAATATATATAAAAGCCAAAATCATTCACACTTTTATTTTGTTTGACATACTTCTACACTGAGGGCTCTTGAGTAATGGATTTCTGTTGAGTCAGTCTGTTTCTCAGCCTGAGGAAGCAGAAGTAACATATGTCTTCCAAAACGAAACTTTCCCCATGTGAAAGCCTGATGAAAAAGCTTCTAACTTGAGTAGCCAAAAAGTTTTCACAGTATCACAGTCTCACAGTATTACCAAGGTTGGAAGAGACCTCATAGATCATCAAGTCCAAGCCCTTACCACAGAGCTCAAGGCTAGACCATGGCACCAAGTGCCACGTCCAATCCTGCCTTGAACAGCGCCAGGGACGGCGACTCCACCACCTCCCTGGGCAGCCCATTCCAGTAGCCAATGACTCTCTCAGGGAAGAACTTTCTCCTCACCTCAAGCCTAAATTTCCCCTGGCGTAGCTTGAGGCTGTGTCCTCTCATTCTGGTGCTGGCTGCCTGAGAGAAGAGAGCAACCTCCTCCTGGCTACAACCACCCCTCAGCTAGTTGTAGACAGCAATAAGGTCTGCCCTGAGCCTCCTCTTCTCCAGGCTAAACAATCCCAGCTCCCTCAGCCTCTCCTCGTAGGGCTGTGCTCGAGGCCTCTCCCCAGCCTCGTTGCCCTTCTCTGGACATGTTCAAGCATCTCAATGTCCCTCTTAAACTGGGGGGCCCAGAACTGGACACAGTACTCAAGGTGCAGTCTAACCAGTGCAGAGTACAGGGTAGTTTTATAGCTACCTAGGAGAAAGCAGACCCAAATTATATGAGAATACATTAAATAAAGGCCAGAAATCACAATTATCTAAGTTTATCAGTTAAAGATGATTTTAGTAATGTCAGAACAGAAAAAAATAGGTCTTTGAGCCTACTCTCTAAGAATAGGCCTTTTATTTAACCACAGACTTGTACAAAGCCTCTTTTGCAAGCCTATTTTATGACACACTGAAGCTACTGATCATGTTTTAAACACCCTGGTCAAGTGTCATGGTTTGAAGATTAGTTGTGGGACAGAAAAAACCTCTTTAGCTTTTAAATTTGTTTTAGGCAGTACAAAGAGATAATTAAATCTCAGTGTTGTACCACTTCAAGACATCTTTTTAGCAGTTCCAACAAGACACATTCACTTTTGCATGCTTTTCCTATCTGTTTGCACAATGGCCTGTCATCCTACTCATATGGAGAAGAACTCTGTTTATTCCCTTCCTTCCCTTATGCATTGTTCTTGTACACTGCTGCTGCTTTTATTGTGATATGATTTGCTTTGCTTAAAAATGTCTTTCTTATAATCAGGACAATACTTAGTAATCTGACAAAAAAATATAGTGTTGCTACAAGAGATGTGTTTTAAATGAGATAGCTCCCTTTTCTGATTTTATATCCTTTCCTATGCATAAGAAATTAAATATGAAATGTGGTCCCACATGGGTGCATAACGAGGCCGTTAGGAAATGACATAGAATCATAGAATCAGTCAGGGTTGGAAGGCACCACAAGGATCACCTAGTTCCAAGTCCCCTGCCATGAGCAGGGACACCCTACCCTAGATCAGGCTGACCACAGCCTCATCCAGCCTGGCCTTTCACATCTCCAGGGATGGGGCCTCAACCACCTCCCTGAGCAACCCATTCCAGGCTCTCATCACTCTCATGCTGAACAACTTCATCCTCACGTCCAGTCTGAATCTCAAACAATTTAGTCTTGCATGAGTATGCATCTAAGTATTCAACCCCTTAATCAAACTAGCAGCAGTTCAGCACAAGTTCCAAAGGCCTGAGCCATAGCTAATCCAAGAACTCTTCTAGAAAATCCATAAAGAGGCCAAATAACAGAGTAAGCATACGAGTTTGGAACAGCCATCATGTAATTCTATGTAGGTTTTTTTCCCAAAGTCATTTATTGAGGAATAAAGAAAGTTGTAGGTCCAAGGACTTCATTGATGCCTCTCCTGTTGTATGCAGTTCGACCATGAGCCCATAAATACTAGAGCTTAAGTAAACCTTCTTTGCCATTGGAATGGGCTGCCCAGGGAGGTGGTGGAATCGCTGTCCCTGGAGGTGTTCAAGAAAAGCCTGGCTGAGGCACTTAGTGCCATCGTCTAGTTGACTGGATAGGGCTGGGTGCTAGCTTGGACTGGATGATCTTGGAGATCTCTTCCAATGTTATTGATTCTATGCTATAATTCTATGATATGAACTCTCTCTGTTAGGTAGTTTGGCTGCATGGTGGTGATCTCTCCTTGAGCTGGTACAGCTGGAATTTATCCAGATAGAGTCAGCTGAGGACCACATTAAATTGCATGGCTGAAGAACAACTCAAGTACTTGTTGTGGTTTGTGAGGTTCCAGGGTATTCCAGATTTCCTAAAAAAAAACCCACAGAGACCAGGGGATGAACTATTAACCCCCAGATACTGTCATTTTATGATTCAAATCCCATAATCCTGCAAACAATTTAAAAGTAAGCAGCAAGGTCAGTTGGCTCTCTTTTCTCCCTGCTTTTCCAGCTCTCCAGAGGGATTCTTATCTAAGCAACTATGTAGGAGTAAGCAGCCTTCAAGGTCAGTGCTACAGTGAATTTTGACCTGTTTGGGCCTAATTGGGAGACAATGGGGGATGGGACAAAATCAGCACTGAGATTTTGGTNGCAATGAGGTCTGCCCTGAGCCTCCTCTTCTCCAGGCTAAACAACCTCAGCTCCCTCAGCCTCTCCTCACAGGGTTTGTGTTCCAGGCCCTTCACCAGCCTTGTTATGTGTTTGTGTTAGGTGTTAAGGATTCATGTATGCCAAAGCTGTTCCTGCACATTTTTAAATACAACCTTTCTGTATTCTTCTCCAATTCAGCAAGAGCATTACTATTTTACTGCTCTTTTTCTTTAAAAATAGTAAAGTAGAACAATCTCAGTCTGTTGTGCTCTTAAACAAAAACTACAGCAGCAAATCATTTTTTCCCGTTCTCTTTTGAATACCATAAGGCCAGAAAGGCTGTAGGGGCATGAGTGTTAAGTCACTTATACACTGACATGGAGGAACTCTTAATCCTAAATCCAAGTATTCTTCGTGGTTTTAATCCAGGAAGAAGGAAATTAATCTTTGTCAGTTTTCAATTACAATGCAATTTTAATATCATTTTGATAAATTGGATTACTACAGATTTGAACTGGTGTCAAAAGATTTAACTAATAGTTTATAAGCATAGTAGGCTCATGAGACAAATACATATTAAGCTACATTTATAGAACAATTAATTAACTAAAATACAATGCAATAAATCTTGCTAATAGGACTTAGCATTAAAATGTCAAAAACCACCAAAGGTAATCACAGCAACACAGGAAAAAACATCAGCTGCTTGCCAGTATCATACTTGATGTCAAATATTCTAATGAAAGCATTGATATGTTTCTTGCTGCAAGGAACATCCAGTTCCAAGCCCCCTGCCATGCCCAGGGACATCCTACCCTAGAGCAGGCTGCCCACAGCCTCATCCAGCCTGGCCTTAAACACCTCCAGCAATGGGACCTCAACCACCTCCCTGGGCAACCCATTCCAGGCTCTCATCACTCTCATGCTGAACAGCTTCCTTCTCATGTCCACTCTGACTCCCCCCGTTTCCAGCTTTGCTCCATTCCCCCCAGTCCTGTCACTCCCTGATATCCTGAAAAGTCCCTCCCCAGCTTTTTTGTAGGCACCCTTCAGATACTGGAAGGCCACAAGAAGGTCACCTGGGAGCCTCCTCTTCTGCAGACTGAACAGCCCCAACTCTTTCAGTCTGTCCTCTGTACTTACTGGTTAACATCTATTTCACCCCATCTGGCATCTCTGAACCTCTGTACCTTATATCCATGTTTCTGGACCAGGAATAGATGCTAGTGTCAGTGCAACAACATCAGGATGCTTGCTCAGTCTGTTGGACAGACCTACACCTCCATCCCAGTCCTTCTGACCACAGCAGGAGATTTGACTGTTATGGTATGTCAGCGTAACTGGCATGATTCAAGTTTCTGCTCTGAGGGTTTGATCAGGCATGGAGCTATCCAGTAGATACACCAATTCAGGCCTGGGTACATAGTTTTAGTACTTTGTTATCCTATTTTTTGAATACCTTTTTTGCTCCACTCATATTCCCTTTTCTCTGCCCTTACATCCTCCCCAACAGACAGAAAGCCCTAGTGACTTCTCTCTCATTTGTACCAGTTTTGCTACTGCCACACATGAATTTGTTGTTTCTTGTATGGCTGCCTCAGGACCATCAGTCTTACAAGTTTTACTAACATGCTGGTGGCCTTGCAAGGCCCTGCTCCTCTAGTGCTCCTCTTGACCTCCCCTCCAATTATTTTTGAGGCTCATTTTCTCTCACACTTTGCTCTTAATTAATCAACTGTGAGATCCAGCAATTGTTCATGGAGCTAGCATGTTCTCCTTGTCCGTCACATCCAGGAGCTCCATATGCAATTTATGTCCTTTCTGTCAATTAGTCATGCTCTGTTCAGCAGTTTCCCATGTCTTGCTAATCTGTTTCACTTCAGGCCAGCATCTTTTCAGCAGCCAAGCCCTCTGCCTGCTGCCCTAGTACAGGTGCGAACTGCAAAGCACAAAAGACTGACAGGAACTCATTTGTGAAACCTTAATCACACCACATTGCAAAGTCAAAAACTTCTGACTTTGTTAAAGCTGTTAGTGACAGAAGTACTCCTGATGATAACAAAAATGCTACTCACAGCAAATATACTGACAAGTTTAACTCATTAATCTTCTCTTGGAACATGTCACCTTCCAGCATATAATGTAATCTAATGATACTTGCATAGTGCCAAATCAAGTACAAGAGAAGGAATCACCAACAGAGAGTGAGGTTAGAGATGCAGCTCAGGCAGCTCCCCAGCAGAAGTGCCAAGTGTGTTATCTATGTTTTGCTTTTTGTTTTTATACAAGTCAGCAAGCCTGTGAGGGAAGTAGACATCACTATTGTTTTCCTTCCACAGCCTGTAATCTAACTCTTCTTATCAAAACATTCTAGCTAGCTTCAAACTAGCACATCACCATAAATCCATAGAATAACAAAGGAGCTGTATCAAGACCAATTAGACCAAGAAAAGAACAGTTCTGACTTGGTTGCACTATCCTGGTTACCTATTACTGTTTTTTACAGAGTTTACTTAGTTTTTCTCCATTGCAGTAAGCTACATTGTAAGAACATTCTTTTGCATCAGTGATTCTAATAGAGAGTAGAGTCATTAACATGTTGTCATGGAGACTCTGTAGATGCTGGTTCTAACCTTCTTTCCAGAACTCACAGAGGAGGTAAAGACAGAGTCAAGAACCTTCTAGTAAAAGAGACCTATAGAAGTTGAAGATAAAAATTTGATCTGAATCTATCAGGCATCCATGATCTTCACCATGAGAGTGGTGAGACCCTGGAATGGGTTGCCCAGAGAGATGGTTGAGGCTCCATCCCTTGAGGCGTTTAAGGCCAGGCTGGATGAGGCTGTGGCCAGCCTGACCTAGGGTAGGGTGTCCCTGCCCACGGCAGAGGGATTGGAACTAGATGATCCTCCTGGTCCCTTCCAACCCTGACTGATTCTGTGATTCTATGATTGATAAATGTTTAAAACTAATTCACCATGCTACCTACCCCAAGCTAAGCTTTGTTCTGTATCTGTCATTGCAAGTAAGAGCATTTTTGAACCATTTACACAGAAGCTCTGTGAATTAAATGTTAAATCTGTGAACATGTGAGATAATGAGTTATTCATTCTTTAAAAACACTTTTAATGTCTTTAATTCTTAATGAGCAGTATGTATTTAAGACTTAATTTCCAAATGCATAATTTGAATTTACGGTCATGAGTAATTTGCAATGCTACAGGTCAGGATTCCTCATGAGAGGAAGTTCTTTCTGCTTTATGAACTGTGCTAGTTAAACACAGCCTTTTCCCTACAACACTGAAGCGAGGGAAAAGTAACACACAAAGCCCCTCAGCAGTTAGATAAAGAGAATTAGACAAGGTAAGAGTTTACTATAAATGAGATAACATAAATGCACAGTTACCTTAGGTAATAATACAGTGCACAATTACAGAATCAGAGAATTAACCAGGTTGGAGAAGACATTTGAGATCATTGAGTCCAACCTATCACTGAACACCTTCTAATTAACTTAAGTAAGTGCCTCATCCAGTTTCCATTTAAACACCTTCAGGGATGGTGATTCCACCACCTCCTGGGCAGCCCATTCCAATGACCAATCACTCTTTCTGTAAAGAACTTCTTCCTAATATCCAGTCTAAATCTGGTTGCAGCTTGAGGCTGTGTCCTCTTCTGTCACTGATTGCCTGGGAGAAGAGACCAACCCCCACCTGACTGCAACCTCCTATTAGGTAGTTGTAGAGAGCAGTAAGGTCTCTTCTGGGCCTCCTCCAAGCTAAATAACCCCAGCTTCCTCAGTCTCTCCTCATAGGGCTTGTGCTTAGCCCATTTGCAGAAAAGGTGATGCAAAATGCAGGGGCAGGGGGGGAAATCATAAAAGAAACCCAACATGATAACCAACTCCCACCTGTGTCTCTGCCATTCCTGTAAAAAAGAGCCAATAACAAAAACCCAGAACCCAGAAGCAACAACCAGAACAGGAAGCCTCTCATGTTACAATCTGAACTTCAAGCCCCATAATCATAGAAGCATAGAATCAAGCAGGTTGGAAGAAACCTCCAAGATCATCCAGGCCAACCTAGCACCCAGCCCTAGCCAGTCAACTAGACCATGGCACTAAGTGCCTCAGCCAGGCTTTGCTTGAACACCTCCAGGGATGATGACTCCACCACCTCCCTGGGCAGCCCATTCCAATGCCAATCACTCTCTCTGGCAAGAACTTCCTCCTAACATCCAGCCTGTCTTAGCCTTTCTTCACAAGAAAGATGTTCCACATGTCTGATAGATTTTGTGTCCCTCCTCTGGACTCACTCCAGTACATCTGTGTCTTTCCTCTGCTGAGGACTCCAAAGCTGGATACAGGTAAAGCATCCCCAGAGCAGAGAGGCAGAATCACCTCCCTTAATATCTAAATATACATAACTAGACAACTCTGAATTGCTAAAACACAATTTGTGGATTCTAAAATGGGAGATAAGTGGTGAACAATTCTCAAGTTACTTTCTGTCAGTTTGTTCTCCAAAAAAAGAATGACTGAGTAATCATGCAGAATACTGGGGAAAGGATTTCTACATGACTAAGTAGAGAGCTCAGCACTTTATGTCATTGAATTGCAGTTCATTTGCATGCTGTTGTCAATGATAGCCTTGAAAGCTGGCTCTAATGAGACTACTTGCATTTCTTATCTTTTCCCATAACTCCTTTAGACCAAAGAGTCACAGTTCAGATTTTATAGCCTCATTTATTTGTCAATTTTCTTCTCCACTGTAAAATCAAGTTTGTTAATCAACACTCTGGAAAAGTGTTGAGACTGTCATAAAAGTATCTGCTGTGAGTTCTTGTCCTGCCTCAGGAATCTTCACCACCTTTTTTTCAATTTCATTTTTAAATGACTTTAACATGAGATGCCTAAGACTTTGAAGCTGTCTTTTCATATAATTGTTTTGATTCACTTTTTTTAGTGTATCAATTAAAAATTTGATCCAAATGGATTCAGATTCAGCATTTAAAAGATTTTTTTTTAACGCCAGGTCTATCACATGCACAACCATTTTAAGTGAAATGTCAGAAGGTTTGGTTATATAAAAGCTGAAAATAACCTTTAAGGATATACCCTATTACTTACAATCATAGAATCAGTCAGGGCTGAAAGGGACCACAAGCATCATCTAGTTCTAACCCCTCTGCCATGGGCAGGGACACCCTACCCTAGAGCAGGCTGGCCACAGCCCCATCCAGCCTGGCCTTAAACACCTCCAGCAATGGGGCCTCAACCACCTCCCTGGGCAACCCATTCCAGTCTCTCACCACTCTCACAGTGAAGAACTTCCTCCTTATGTCCAGTCTGAACCTCCCCACTTCCAGCTTTGCTCCATTCCCCCTAGTCCTGCCACTCTGATAGCCTAAAAAGTCCCTCCCCAGCTTTTTTATGGGCCCCCTTCAGATACTGAAAGGCCACAATAAGCTCAATCTATAGAATTAAAGATTATAAGGTGTTCTTTTTCCCATATAGATATATTCCAATGGCAAATCACTCTCCCTGAGAACTTCCTCCTCACATCCAGCCTGAACCTCCCCATCTCCAGCTTCACTCCATTCCCCCTAGTCCTTTCACTCCCTGATGTCCTGAAAAGTCCCTCCCCATCTTTTTTTTGGGCCCCCTTCAGATACTGAAAGGCTACAATAATTACAGCCTCCTCTTCTCCAGACTGTACAGCCCCAATTCTTTCAGTCTGTCCTCATAGGAGAGCTGCTGCAGCCCTCTGATCATCCTCATGGCCCTTCTCTGGACACACTCCAACATCTCCACATCCTTCAGAAGACTTACCAAGAATTTGCAAACTCCCATTTACAAATTTTCTTTCATAAAAGCCATGACATAAATCAATTCAATGGAAAGTATAGAAATTGAAAAGTGGTTCTAAGCAATGATTACATTTCCTACATGGGTCAGCACCTAGTAACTGCCAGTTGTCTCAGAACCAGATCAGAAAGTACAGCACTTCTGAAGGTATCTCTATTTCTTTACTAGCATTCATGTTAAAAACAAACAAAACCATTTCCTATCTCTTGAGATATGGCTACATATTTCAATTTAATTTCGTCTCTGGAATTGAAATCTGTTTCTTTAATTAATGTTCTCCTTAATGTTTTAGGTCTTTGCCTTAGCTACATATTCAATAGTTGCATTTTGATCATATATATTTTGATCATATATTTTGATCATATATTTTGATCATATATTTTGCAAGAATTCAAGGTTTTGTATTTTAGAAAGGCACTGATCACCCTTACATATTGGGTGTTTGCACTCCATTTGAATTCATAAATACACTAAGACTCGTTTATAAGACAGACACTGTCCACATAGTAGATAGGTTACTCTTCCTCTATACTCAGCACTGGTCAGGCCACACCTTGAGTACTGTGTCCAGTTCTGGGCTCCTCAATTCAAGAGAGATGTTGAGGAGCTGGAATGTGTCCAGAAAAGGGTGACTAAGCTGGTGAAGGGCCTGGAACACAAACCCTATGAGGAGAGGCTGAGGTTGCTGGGGTTGTTTAGCCTGGAGAAGAGGAGGCTCAGGGGTGACCTCACTGCTGTCTACAACTACCTGAAGGGAGGCTGTAGCCAGGTGAGGGTTGGTCTCTTCTCTCAGGCAACCAGCAATAGAACAAGGGGACACAGCCTCAAGTTATGCCGGAGGAGGTCCAGGCTGGATGCTAGGAGGAAGTTGTTGGCAGAGAGAGTGATTGGCATTGGAATGGGCTGCCCAGGGAGGTGGTGGAGTCACCATCCCTGGGGGTGTTCAAGAAAAGCCTGGATGAGGCACTTAGAAGCATGATCTAGTTGATTGTCTAGGGCTGGGTGCTAGGTTGGACTGGATGATCTTGGAGGTCTCTTCCAACCTGGTTGATTCTATAATTCCATTATTCATGTGATATGTATTTTTATGTCTTAGTTGAGCATTTGCATATCAGCATGTTTGCCTGTGTATTTAGATAGTTATCAATTTCCCACATTACATTTAAGAGAGTATCTTGTCAGCTTGCTGCAAAGAATGAAATACAGTTCCCTGCAGAGATGGCTTTTTGAGGGATTTTGGATTCTGCAGGAAGAGAAGTGGCATTTTCACCCCTGAAATACAGTACACACTGCACTTATTTGGCAGATTAGTACCTAATTCATGCCTCACAAGAGTTTCCATTTTGATTATTACAGGCTGAAACTTTTATTGTAAAGGTAAATCTTACCTGTGAGGATATAAATCATCTGTCTTCTGTGTGTTCTCAGAGCATAACTGAACACTAATTACGTTACTGTCTTCGAGCTTGTTCATCTCAGATGTAAAGGAGGGACAAGGTTTGGGTTTTGGCTTTTTTTTCTTCTTTCTACCTTCCTTGCTTCTTTCACATGTCTAGTAAAAGAGTAAGACTTAGATGCAGGAGATTGAACATCCACAACTACACACATCACAGATTCACAGAATTTCTTAGATTGGAAAAGCCCTTCAATCTCATCGAGTCCAATCATTAGTTTCACACTGACAAGTCCTCAACTAAACCACATCCCTCAGCACAACATCTAATCACTATGAATGGCTATGGTTGGAAAGGACCACCAGGATCATCCAGTCCAACCTTCATCCCAGCAACCTTAATGACTAGACCATAGCCTCAAGCACCACATTCACTCTTTTTTTAAACACCTCCAGGAATGATGACTCCACCACTTCCCTGAGCAGCCTGTTCCAGTGCCTGACCACTCACTCAGTAAAGAACTTCCACCAACCATCTAACTTACACACATTTGTGCCGGTGGAGCACCTGGGATAAAATGACTCTTTTGTTATCAATGTGATTAGGTGGTCATTCTCCACTTTATTTCCATGGTACAGTAATTAATATGCTTTCTTAGAAGAGGTGTGCACAACTAACTTAGTTCAGGGTTGGTTACATATGGATAGCTCCAGTTGGTCCAGGGTTATAAGCATGGCATGGATAGGTGATTTACTGAGTGAGTGG
>WAAF01009422.1:818-22106 GCA_013400475.1 Tricholaema leucomelas | reverse complement strand
TCTCTTCCAACCTTGGTGATAATGTGATGTGTCTGCGGGACAGTGCCGCTGGCGGCAGCGCTGCCAAGCGTGGCAGGCCCCTTGCTGGGACGTGCCCGTGCCGATTCCAGGGGCATGGAATCCCTGGAAGCAGCTGCTGCGGAGTGGCTGAGTGCTCAGCCACAGGAGTGCTCGCCTGCAGCCCGTGGTGCTGCCTGGCCTGGTGGCTGTGGCAGCCCAGCTAGCTCGGGGGCTCCTGGCGCCGTGAAAGCTCCCTGTGTCAGCTGCCGTGAAAGCAGAGCAAGGCCAGCACAGGCGTCCCGGTGGCACCGCCGCAGCGCCAGGGCCAGAGGAGCTGGGCATCGCCTGCTCTGCTCATGTGCTGCCTGCGGTGGCAGGGGGGCTGCGAGCCTTGGCTCCACCAGGGCTTCTTTGGCACCTGTCCGCTGTTAGCAAAGATTGGGGTGGCTCCGGGTGGTCCCCAGCAGGCACTGGGAGCCGAGGCAGGACTATGTGCTGCGGTGGGGGCGCAGCGGCGGGCACCCCGTTGGTGGGCAGCTGGTGCGGGCCGTGCTGGGAATGATTAACTCAATCCCAGCCGGAGCCAGGGGCCGGGCAGAGGCAGGATGGGCACTATCAGTGCTCGCCCGGCAGAGCTCTGCCCTTATCGGCTCCCGGCAGCAGCCCGAGGGCTGGGCCGCCTCCAGCAGCGCCCGCGGGGGAGGGAGGTGCAAGCCCTGCCTGTGCTCGCAGCGCTGCCAGGGAGGCCGCCCCGGGCACGGCGGCGGTGACTGTCCCTCGGCTCCCATGGAAGGAGAGGGAGCGGTGGGGCCAGACGCTGCCCCGCGGGATCCCCTACGCCGAGATGCACCTCCCGGGCAAGGGTGCGGCTGAGGAGGGCTTCAGGAGCGGTGCTGCTGCCCACGACAGGGTGCCCTCGGGAATCCTGGTGAGTTGGCCAGTTTATTGCTCACTGTGGGACTGGCATCTCCTGTGGCACGGTTAGAACAGCTCCAAATGGCCCGCAGAGCTTTGATTAGGCACTCAGCAGACTCCTTGAAGTTCAGTCAACATCTCCACTGGAGAGCAAGGGTGGGCTTGGTGCTCAGTTCTGACCTGCTGCTCGGCTGCTTCCATTTCACGTGGGCATTCTGCCCTCAGCGCAAGCTTTTCAGGGTCCCAATGGAATCCTAGGATGGCGCAGGTTGGAGGAGATCTTAGAGGTTGTCTGCTGCAGCCTCCTGCTGTGGAAGAAGCCTTGTTGAGGAGTGCCAGAGCAGGGGCAGAGCACTGCTGTGCTCAGAGCTTCTCTTGTAAAGGTTGTTTTGAAGGCTCAGGAGGTTCAAAAGTTCATTACTTTCAGACCTCGGAGCTGGTTTCTCTTCATCTGTGCTCATGGAAGTGGCTCTTGTGTCAGTAACAGACCGGCTTGGGTGGGAAGGGACCCCCAGGATGAGCCAGCTGCAAGCCCTGGCCTGGGCAGGAGCACTCACTAGACCACTTTGCTCCTGGCCCCATCCAGCCTGGCCGTGAAGTCTGCCTGGCTTGGAGCTGGCACAGCTGTGGGCAGGTGAGGTACGAGAGGGCAACGGGAGCAGGCGTGCAGGAGCTGACTGCTTGGGTCCTGCGGGGCTGGCAGCTTTACAGGACATGAGGCAGCAGAGCCCTTACAGCTGAGCTCAGCTCTCGGCAGCTGCTGGGGCTCTGAGCTGCTTAACCGCTGGAGAATTGCCTGCCCGTGGCCTCTGCTCCCTTCAGCGAGCACACAGCCGAGACTGTTCGGGACTCGTGTTCGAGCAGCTCTTCTCACAGCTGCCGTCTCCTTGGTGACATGGCACAGCCATCACCAGAGGGCTGTTCTTGGCAGCAGCCGAGGTGCAGCCATGAATTCTCACGCCCCTTACAGAGCCTCTGCTGGCTGACTCCGGGGGTCAGCCCTCAGCAGCGGAGCGGAGGAGCTGCTGGAGCACAGGGCCAGGAGACACTGGCACGGGCTGCCCAGGGAGGCTGCGGATGCCCCTCTCTGGAGGTGTCTGAGGCCAGGCTGGATGAGGCCTTGAGTAAGGTGGGCTGGTGGGAAGTGGCCATGCCCATGGCAGGGGGCTGGAGCTAGGTGAGCTTGAAGGTGCCTCCCAACCCATTCCAGAGTCTCTGGTCAAAGGGCAAGCTTAGTTCCCTGCACCAGTGTCTTGTGCCCAGCTGGCTACTGCTGCCTCAGGATTCTGGCATCAGCCTGAGCAGAGCCAACCCCCACACAGTAGGCAAGAAGTCAGGGAGCTAAGGTCAGCTCGTGGAGAGGGTCAGGGCAGGGAGGGTTGAAGGGAGCAGCAGGGAGCTGCGGTCTGCAGCATGCAGCAATCTCACAGCTGGACGCGGAGATGAACTTTGGCAGGCACCGATGGGGCCAGGGAGTCCCCTCTCAACTCATTAGTCACTCGGGACAATCTGCTTCTCTGCAGCCGCCGCCTTCCAGCAGCCTGCAGGAGGAGCTTCTCCAGCAGCTTACCCAGCTGGGAATCATTGCAGCCTGCCTGGGGAACCCCCAGCTCCCTTCTGCCCCTGTGTCGAGCAGCACTGCCAGGTGGGGCAAACCAGAGCCATAGCTGCTCCAGGGCTCTGGAAGTGGCTTGGAGCTCCTGCAAGGTGGCAGTTAGGGTGAGATGCTACCAGAGCAGCATCTCTGTGGCTGTGTGCAGCATGCCCTGTGCTGCTGTGAGCACGACTGAGGCCAGGAGAGGAGCAGTTCACCGATCCCGTGAGGAAAGCAAGTTCGGGAGGAGCAGCTCCTGGGGAGGTGTGAGGGGAAATCCTCTGCTTGGCCCAGAGGCCCAGAACCTGGATTAGCAAACAGCCTTCGTGGGCTGCCTGCTGGGGAAGTGTTCTCCCAGAGCACCCCTGGGACAGCCTCTGCCCAGGCATTCGGTGGCCTGGCAATGCCCTTCCAGGCACCACCCTTACCTTCAGAGGGCTGCAGCTGCTGGGGGAGAGGAGCTTTGGGGTGGGAGATGGGAAGGCAGAGCGAGGAAGGGTGGCACTTGGGCCTCCAGTGGGGTTCCAAGGCCTTGTTCATCATTTCCCCTCCTCCCTCATAAGTGGGCTGGGTTGGAAGGGACCTTGAAGACCATCCAGTTCCAGCCCATGCCATGGGAAGAGACACCTCCCACCAGCACCTCAACCAGCCTGGCCTTGAATCCCTTCAGGGAGGGAGCATCCACAGCCTCCCTGGGCAACCTGTGGCAGTGTCTGCCCACCCTCATGGGGAGGAATTTCTTCCTAATGTCACATCTCTATGCAGCCATCCCCCCTACTCCCCATCAGCAGTTCCTCTCCAGCTCTCCTGGAGCCCCTTCAGATCCTGCCAGGCTGCTCTAAGGTGTCCCTGGAGCCTTCTCCTCTGCAGGCTGCACACCCCCAGCTCTGCCAGCCTGGCCCCATAGCAGAGCCCCTTCCAGCCCCCCAGCATTGCTGTGGCCTCCTCTGGCCCTGCTGCCACAGGTCCCGGTGTGTGCTGTGCTGAGGGCTCCGGAGCTGCCGCAGCACTGCAGGGGCTGAGTAGGGTGCAGTAGAGGGGCAGGATCCCCTCCCTGCCCCTGCTCCCAACCCAGGACATGGCTGCCTCGGGGCTGGCAGCTCTCGGTGCTTTGCACCTCCCAGCACCCCAAGCCCTTCTCAGCACTAGCAGCTGCCATGCCACCGAGAGTGGGCTGTGGCTCTGAGGCTGGTGGCAATGGAGGGGCTGGCTGCAGGGGCCGGTGGCTGCGCTGCGGAGCCGGGCAGGCCCATGGCAGGTGCCCGTCCGTGGGCCAGGCTCGGTCTCCAGGTCCCTTGAGCTGGCAGCTCACAGTCTCACTCTCGTCTGCCCTGCAGTCGCAGACTATGAACTACGTGGGGCAGCTGGCAGGACAGGTGCTGGTGACGGTGAGGGAGCTGTACAAGGGCATCAACCAGGCCACGCTGTCGGGGTGCATCGACGTGGTGGTGGTGCGGCAGCAGGACGGCTCCTTCCAGTGCTCCCCCTTCCACGTGCGCTTCGGCAAGCTGGGCGTGCTGCGCTCCAAGGAGAAGGTGGTGAGTGCTGCCCCTGCTCGCGCCCCATGGCTGTGCCACCCCTTTAAGCCTCACGGCTGTGCCCCCTGCCCACTCCTCACAGCTGTGCGCACCCCGCGGCTGCACCCCCCCCCCCCCCGGGCTGTGCACGCCCCCTGCGCCTCATGGCCGTGCCCCTCCTGCCGCACGGCTGTGCCCCCGTGCCCCATGGCTACGCAGGGGCATGGCAGCCACCTGGACCCCCAAGTTCTTACCTGCCTGTTACTCGCTTCTTTACTGTGCTGGGCATGAGCAGCTTCAGGCCAACTAACGGTCCCTGGGGCTGCCAGCAGCTGTTCTGGGCATGTCTGGAGGACTGCCTGAGCATGTCTTAAGTTTGGTGACCTCTCGTGAAGGTTTGTGCGTGTTAGCCCTCCTCAGGGCAGTAAAGTGCAGCTGGTGATAGCCACAAGCCAGTAAGAGCTGGAGCTCCATGTGGAAGAGAAGCTGGTTCCATGCCCTGCCCAGGCAGGCTGAGGCTGGCACTGCCCAAGCAGGTTGTTCTGCTGATCCATTGCCCTCAGCTTTGGTCGCTGTGCCAAGGGAAGAAGATAATTGGCTGTCAGTTTAACTGAAATAGGGAGTTTTTGTGTGGGGACTTGACACTGCTGCCAGAGGCGTGGGGAGAGTGATTTAAAGAGGCATACAGGCTCCAGACTCCTCCGAGAAGTAGAAGGGCACTGCAGGCAGCTCCTCCAGCCCTGCTCTGGCTGTGGCAGGAGGATGAGTGCAGCTACAGGGCACTACAGGCAGCTCCTCCAGCCCTGCTCTGGCTGTGGCAGGAGGATGAGTGCAGTTACAGGGCACTACAGGCAGCTCCTCCAGCCCTGCTCTGGCTGTGGCAGGAGGATGAGTGCAGCTACAGGGCACTACAGGCAGCTCCCCCCACCTTGCTAAGCCTCACGGCTGTGCCCCCTGCCCACTCCTCACAGCTGTGCGCACCCCGCGGCTGCATGCTCTGGCTGTGGCA
This sequence comes from Tricholaema leucomelas, assembly GCA_013400475.1. Classification (NCBI taxonomy): domain Eukaryota; kingdom Metazoa; phylum Chordata; class Aves; order Piciformes; family Lybiidae; genus Tricholaema lacrymosa; species Tricholaema leucomelas. The sequence goes on along the minus strand of WAAF01009422.1, from coordinate 17,071 downwards.
GGAGGATGAGTGCAGCTAAGGGAGCAGCTGTTGGGCTGCTGTTCTGTGGCTGGCTCATACAGGGAGTGAGCTGCAGTGCAGCTGGCAGCAGTTGGCATTGCATTGCTTTGGTTCTGATTTCCTGCTTCCTGTACTTCTCTGCTGACACAAAGCTGCTTTTCCATAGTGCTACAGCAGATGAGCTCAGAGCTCTCCAGCAGGTGCCAGGGAGGTGCCAGAGCTGGGGTTTGGTGATGTCCAAGTGAGTCACAGCCACCCACAGCCCGAGTGAGCTGAAAGCTGAGCTGAGTGGATGTCTTGAATTGCAGCTCAGAGAGGCTGAGCCAAATTAGAGAGGCTTTCAGCCTCTGCTTCCTCTGAAGCTCTTGACTAGCAGGAACAGCTCCTTGTGGTACTGCTGTCCTAGGCTGGGAGTGCAGCTGCCAGCTCCTGCTGCTGCCAGGGGGCTTCCCCTCGGCAGCCAGCTGCAGCCTGAGCACTGCTCTCTCTGCGTTTCCCTCTGCCCTGTGAGGGGGCCACCAGCAGTGTGCAGGCTCAGGGGCTGTGGGGACACAAACCAGACCTCTCCCTGCCCCAGCCCTGCACTCCACAGCTGTTGAGTCCCCAGGAGCCAGCCTGAGGTCTGGGTGCTAAAAGCAGGGATGTTTGTGTGCCCACAGCAGCGTGAGGCAGGCCCAAGCAGAAGCCCAGCAAGTGGAGAGCCCTGCACAGGAGCTGGGCAAGATGCAGTCTGCCCATGATTTGGTTGCTTCCAGCTCTGTCTGGCAGCCGTTGGGCTCCTTGCAAGTTAACACCACCAATCCCATGGTTATCCCAGAGTCCCAGGGCAGGAGGAAGAGCTCTGATCATCCAGGGGAGCAGAGTTCACCCCGAGGGCAGCTTGCTGCTTTCCTTTGCAGGGAGTTAAGTCTGGCTGGTGAGGCACCCAGGAAGCTGCCCCTTCTCCCTGGAGGTGTTCAAGGCCAGGCTGGATGAGGCCTTGAGCCAGCTGTGCTGCTGGGAGGTGTCCCACAAAACTTAGATGACCTGAAAGGCCCCATCCAAGCCCACCCAGCCCACGATCCCTGTGCGTCTCAGGCCTGAATCTCTTCCCACAGATCGATATCGAGATCAATGGTGATGCTGTTGACCTCCACATGAAACTGGGGGACAATGGAGAAGCTTTCTTTGTGCAAGAGACTGAGGAGGAAGATGTAAGTGGCTGCTTGGGGGGAGCTCAGCAGCAATGAGCTGGGGGGAGCTTAGTGGAAGGCCACCAAAAGGATCAAAGATCATTTTGGTGACTTTCCACTGGGCTCTCTCCAGAGAATTTGCTGTGCTGAAGGCCAAGAAATTCCAGCTGGTGGTAATGTGGCCCTGCTGTGTCTTTTCTCTCCTTGCCCAGGAGAAAGTTCCTGCTTATTTAGCAACATCTCCAATCCCCACTGAGGACCAGTTCTTTAAGGACACTGCCAGTCACCTGAAGGCAGGAGACAGTGAGAAGCCATCTGCAAACCCAGAGCTGTCACGCCCTGTGGAGACAGAGGCTGCCTTCACCCCGGGCTCAGTCAAAAAGAAAAAGAGGAGGAGAAAGAAATACAAAACAGACAGCAGGAAGGAGGATCAAATCTCCCCTCCTGGCACAGAAGAGATCTTTGAGATGGAGATCAGCTCAGATGATGAGAAGAGCGTCCAGCCCCTGAGGTAAGCTGGCAGCTGCCAGCTGGCTTCTTGCACTCCTGCCTTGGCCTTCCTGGGAGGGCTTGTGTAAGCTCTGGGCAGGCTTTGCCTCCAACACACTTTGCTGGAGAAGGTTCCAGGGGCACCTGCGAGCTGCTACCAGTGCCTGATGAGATCGTGCAGGAAGGCTGCAGAGGGACTTGGACTGAGGGGTTCTGAGCCAGGCCAAGGGGAATGGTTCGGAGCTGAGGCAGAGCAGGCTGAGAGTGGAGCTGAGGAAGAAGTTGAGTGTGAGGGTGGTGAGAGCCTGGCACAGGCTGCCCAGGGAGGCTGTGGCTGCCTCTGCCTGGGGGTGTTGCAGGCCAGGCTGGATGAGGCCTGGAGCAGCTGAGTGTAGCTGAGAGGTGTCCCTCGGCATGTCAGGGCTTGGAGCAGAGGAGTTCAGAGGTCCCTTCCAGCCTGAGCCCTGCTGTGACGTAGAGCTTCAGTCACCTTTCACAGCTTGACAGAATCCTGCCGGGTTGCTCCTGTTAGTCTGTGCCATGCCCTGGCCACGTCATGGAGGTGCTGCAGCAGGTCAAGAGGGGCAGCGAAGCTGCTGAGGAGGCTGGAGCACAGGTTTGGTGAGGCCCTGAGCAGCCTGGGCTAGTAGGAGGTTGCAGATCATCCTGTTCCATCCCCCTGCCACACAGCTGGGTGACTTTCAAGGTCCCTTCCAACCTAAACCATTCTGTGCTCTGAAGCTTGTGGCTCTGGAGGGACAGCATCGAAGAAATGGAAACTTAACTGCTGCTAGGCAGAGCTTTAGATCTCAAAGTGAAACAGAAAGGAAAAGGGAGGCTGATGTCCTGACAGGAAGGTCAAAACTTTCCCCACAGCTCCCACTGTGGAGCCTCTTATCTGCTGTTCCTCCCAAGAGGAATGCCAGCTGTGCCCTGTGCCCTGGGCAAGGCTTCCTGCAGCTGCTTTTGCAGCCGGGCATTCTGCCCCCGACTGCTCTGCTGAGAACCCAGCTCCAGCACTGTCCCCAGCTCTGCTGTCTCCAGCAGGAGGAGGGCACAGAGCTGCTGGAGAGAGCCCAAAGGAGGCCACAAAGCTGAGCCCAGGGCTGGAGCAGCTCTGCTGTGAGCACAGGCTGAGGGGGCTGCGGGGGTGCAGCCTGCAGAGGAGAAGGCTCCAGGGGCACCTCAGAGCTGCTGCCAGGGCCTGAAGGGAGTCTGCAGGAAGGCTGCAGAGGGACTTGCGCTGAGTGGGTCTGAGTCAGGCCAAGGGGAATGGTTTGGAGCTGAGGCAGAGCAGGCTGAGAGTGGAGCTGAGGAAGAAGTTGTTGAGTGTGAGGGTGGTGAGAGCCTGGCACAGGCTGCCCAGGGAGGTGGCTGAGGCCCTATCCCTGCAGATATTCAAGGTGAGGCTCAGCAAGGCTCTGAACAACCTGCTGTAGTGGAGGTGTCTCTGCTAAGAGCAGAGGGTTGGACTGTATGCCCTTTGGAGGTCGCTTCCAAGCCAGGCCACTGCGTGGCTGTGGTCACCTTGCCCAGCTGGCTGAGCCACACAGCTTCTGACTCTGTCTCTCTGCTGTCTCCACAGAGGCTCCTCAAATGCATCTCCGAAGGCCGAGGAGCAGAAGGAGTCACTGATCTACCACTCCAAGGACCATTACCCCCTGTCTGATGGAGACTGGTCCCCTCTGGAGAAGTAAGGCTCTGTGCTGGCAGCACACGTAGGGCCGCAGCCCTGCTCGCAGACTGCCGCCCCCGTCCCGTGGGGTGCTGCCGGTGTTTGCTGCCACAGCAGCTGCGACACCTGGTCCCAGGTGGAGCTTTAGACCTGTCTTCTCAGGCCTCCTTGGGCTCTGCCCCTTCACCTGAAAAGATCCCAAGCCGTTTCCTGCTGGCAGGAGGGCTGTCCAGGCGTGTGCCAGGCTGCCCAAGGCAGTGGTGCGGTCCCCATGCCTGGAGGCATTTCAAAGCTGTGGTGCTGAGGGCCGAGGGTTGGTGGTGCCCTGGCAGTGCTGGGGTAAGGGCTGGAATGAGTGAGCCCCAAGTCTTTCAGCCTCTAACCAGTTGTGTGGGCTGCAGTGTCAGTGGTGCTGCTGGTTAGTGACAGCCATGTGGTGTGGCAGCTGCTCAGGGCCCTGCTCTGCACTGATGACAGCACAGAGGAGGCTCAGCAGCAGCAGTGGTGAAGCAGGTGCCGACTGCTTGTGGTGTCTGCAGGGCTGTGGCCTCAGCACAGCCTGAGGGCACCACCCGTTTTTGGTGCCTGCTCAGTGCCCACAGGAGCAGTGGCACAGGAAATGCCATGGTGGTTGCTCCATCTTTGGGGCTGCAACCGCATCCTCGGTTGGACTTCATGAGGTAGAGCCTCAGCTGCTGCCCAGAGCTTTGTGGGTTGTGACTGGGGAGCAGTCACAGCGTTTGGCCCTGGGGCCACTGAGGTGGTGTGGCATGGGTGGTGTCACCTGGCTAGTCCTGGCACAGGCTGCTGGCCCTTCCCGGGGTGCAGAAGCAGAGCTTGTATGGAGTAGAGGCTGCCGGGGGGGGTGGGGTCCATCGCCCTCTGCCCTGCAGCCTGGGGCGTGCTGCTCTGTCGGCCTGCTGCATCAGCGGGGCTGCCGACAGCAGCTGCTCGGCTGCTGCTCAGAGAACCTGGCAACTGCTTCTCTGCTGGGGCAGCTTCAGGCTGCTGGCTCCTGTCCTTTCACTGGGCAGAGGAGCCCAACCCCCACCTGGCACCGGCCTCTCAGGGGCAGCTTCAGGCTGCCTCCTGTCCTCTCACTGGGCAGAGGAACCCATCCCCCACCTGGCCTTGGCCTCCTCTCAGGGAGCTGTAGAGAGCAGTGAGGCCTTCCCTCAGCCTCCTCCTGTCCAGCCTGCACACCCCCATCTCCCTCAGCCTGTCTTCACAGCAGAGCTGCTCCGGCCTTTGGCTCATCTCTCTGGCCCCCCCAGCTCAGTGTCCTCAGGCTGGTGACATCAGGTCCCCTGCCCCAGAGCTGCTGTTGCTGTGTGCAGCTCTGGTTTTGACGGCTGCAGGACTTTATTGGCCAAAACTTCTGGCCGAGGCAGAAGAAGGTGCCCTGGGGGTGCTGTCTGCCTTACTTGAGCTGACTTCAGCTGGTGTTGTGTTGGCTGAGTGGGGGGGAGGGGGCTGCAGGGCAGGGGAATCTCTTTAGGGCTATCACTGGGTAAGCCCTTTAATGTGATTTAATTTCTGCCTGTCTGCAAGTCCTGCTGGGCTCTCTGCCACCTCGCCAAAGAATCGAGGCTGTGTTAAGCTGCAGGAAACTCCCAACAGTGCCTGCACAACAGATGCATTCTAAACACTGCAGCCTTGCTTCTCCCTTTCTTCTCTTGTCCCTGCGGTGGCTCAGCCCTTTCTCTGAGACTCCCTGCCCCAAAAGTGACTCGGAGCTGGAGGTGAAGCCTGCCGAGAGTCTGCTGCGCTCGGAGTCCCACATGGAATGGACCTGGGGAGGCTTCCCAGAGTCAACCAAGGTAAAGCGGTTGGCTGTGGCTGTGGCTGCGAGCGGCGCAGGCTCGGAGCGGTGTGGAGCTGCTGCTGCTGCGGGATAGTGCCGCGGGGAAGGAGGCAGCGCCGCCTGGTGGCTCCAGACGGCCTCTGCAGACAGCTGGAGCCGTGGCGCTGCCAGGCGAGAGCTGGAGAGGGCAGCTTTGGAGAGGGCTTCTCTTTATCCTGGGCTGTTCCGGTTCTTTGAAGAAGACGTGCTTGGCAGTGAGGGCGCTGAGACTCTGGAACACGCTGCCCAGGGAGGCTGTGTATGCCCTCTCCCGGGAGGTGGGAGAGGTTAGATGAGGCCTTGACCAACCTGGGCTGGTGGAAGGCTAAAGATATCTAGATCCAGCCCCCCTGGGCCAGCTCACCTGGGTCCAAGACCGGTACTGTCAGAACAAGATGGATGCTGAGACCAGTACAAGCTGGAAGCCAGGAGGTGCCAGCTGAATAGGAGGAGAAAGTTGTTTGGGGTGAGGGTGCTGGAGGGCTGTGGAGGGCTGGAGCAGGCTGCCCAGAGAGGCTGCCCCGAGAGCTTCCAGCCCCAGCTGGATGTGTTCCTGTGTGACCTGCCCTAGGTGCCTCTGTTTGAGCAGGGGCCTGGACTGGATGATCTCCAAGCTTGACCAGAGTTTTGCTTTTCGTCCTGTCAAGGCTTGACCAGGTTTTGTGTTTCAGATAAGCAAGAAGGAGAAGGTGGAGCAGCCTCGCACAGCCACCATCACCCCATCGGAGAAGACTCACTTCAGGGTGATCCCCAGCTCTGATGAAGTGGAAGGTGATGAAGATATGAAGGAATCTGTCTGCACAGTGCTGAAACCTGAGCCAAGAACCCATCCTCTGCTCCAGCAGCTGGAAGTGAAAGATACTCCTGCTTCTGCCATCGCAGAGCCCCAGGTTCTGTTGCCCCTGGATACTGAGCAGCATTCCAGGCTCTTGGGGTACCCTTTGCCAGAGTCCAAGCCAGTAGCCAAGGCTGACTCTCCTTCCAAAAAGAAAGGTGAGTCCTGCAGCTCCTGAGCCTCTCCTCCAGTGCCATCTGCCCCCTGTGTCCCCAGGGCAGATGTGCGAGGGGACTTCTGCAGCCTGCAATGTTTAAGGTCTGGCTAAAGCTGCAACCAAACTGCTGCCGTCTGAGTGCTGCAGGCCAGCCTGGGCCCTCCCTAGCTGGGTGTCAGCCTAAGTCTTGTGCTCTGGTTAAAATCCCCAGGGGTGCACAAGCGAAGCCACCACCAAGGGCCTGATGACATCTACCTGGAGGACCTGAAGGCCCTGGAGCCTGAGGTTGCAGCCCTCTACTTTCCCAAGAGGTAATCCTGGGCTCAGGCTCTGGAGCAGTCACAGCCTGGGGGCTGTGGTGGAGCAACCATGCTGGTATCCCTGTGGAGCTCTGGTGCTGCTCAGACAGGACCCGAGGGTCCTGGCTTGGTGGAGTCTGTCTGCTGCAGAGGGCAGAGTGGTCTGGGTGGGCAGGGACCTGTGCAGCTGCAGCAGCTTGCTCAGAGCCCCAGCCAGCCTGCTGCGAGTCCACCTGGGTTGCAGGCAGCAGAAGCGGGGGAGGGGCTGGGGGGGGTTGTTTGTGGTCGGTTTGTGTTCGGTAGGGTTTGGATTGGTTTGCTGAGAAACAAAGCCCTGAGCTGCAGAGGTGCAGAGCAGGGCTGCAGCCGGGGCTGGAGGGTGGCGGCAGGCTCTGATCCGGCCCCTGCTGGCAATGTGCCCTCCCCTCTGTCACCCTCGGGCCCTCCCCTCTGATTTTTTTTTCTTCCTTCCTCTCCTTTTCCCCCGTGCCCCTCTGCTCTTTCACTCCCCTTGCCCCATTGGTTTGCCCCTGCAGCGAGTCCGAGCCGGGGCTGCGCGGCTGGGTGGAGCCGGAGCCGCTGCCGGAGCCGCTGTCGGGCTGGCAGTCGCCGCAGTCGGTGGGCAGCGCGGCAGCGGACAGCGGCACCGAGTGTCTGTCGGACTCGGCCATGGACCTGCCTGACGTGACCCTGTCCCTCTGCGGCGGCTTCGGCGAGCAGGGCCAGATCTCACAGGGTAGGTAGGGTGGCACAGCGCTGCCCTGTGCGCTCCTGGCCCCCTGCCAACCTCCAGGTGCCGGGCAGGCAGCAGAGCTGGTCCTCTAGCCAGCAGCTCTGGGTGCCCTCTGGAGAAGCTTGGGCTCCTGTGGGCAGTGTAGCCCTGGCCAGCTGCTCCTCTGCCTGCTTAGTCCTACACAGACCTTGCTTGTCCCGGTGCTTCCCAGCTGCCCCAGCAGCCTTCTGCTGGTTTAGGATTTGAGGCTACTGAAAGCCTTCAACTCTAGTGCCAGGCAGTTCTCTGCTGTGCCCTCCCCGACCTGGGTGTGTGCTGCTGCGTCTGTGAACGCTCCCTGGTACCAACATGGAGACTCCTTGCTCCATTCTTGGAGCCACACATGTTCTGGGCAACCTGTTCCAGTGTCTCACCACCTCTTGGGGAAGAGTTTACCCCTAATGTCTCATCTCAGTCCAGCTTCTTCCAGTTGGAAGATGTCACTCCTCATCCTGTCACTCCATGGCCTTGTCACAAGTCCCTCTCCAGCTCTCCTGTAGCTCCCTTCAAGCACTTAGGCCACCAGAAGGCTTCCCGTGAGCCTTCTCTTCTTCAGGCTGAACAGGTCCCAGAAGGCAAAGGTCAGCAAAGGCTCTGGTCCTAGGTACCAGCCAGTCAGAACAGCCTAGGCAAGCAAGTTGATGCCTTGGGCAAGCAAGCCTGGCCAAGAGGTGTCCCTGGGCATGGTGCAGAGGTTAGAGTAGAAGAGCTCTGAGCTCCCTTCCAGCCTGGGCCACCCTGGGACCTTTTGGCACTTCCTCATGGCATCTCTAATTCCAATATGCTTCTGTTGCAGAGAAGTTTCTGGAGCACATAATCACCTACCAGGAGTTTGCTGAGAACCCTGGGCTCATAGACAACCCCAACCTGGTCATCAAGATTTACAACAGGTGAGGGCTCTCCTGGGCTGAGCTCACTGCCAGGAGCTGCTTGAGCACCTGCCCTTGGAGGAGGGCACTGGGTTTGAGGATCTGCTCTGAGGCAGTGGGTTTGGGGCTGAAGGTTTGTGTCCAGATGAGGCTTGCTCAGTGGGTGCCAGGGATGCTGAGCTGTTGGTCTTAAAGATCCACCAAGTGCACTGGAATCCAGGCAGGGGCTACAGTGGTGCCAGATGTGCTCGATGCCCGGCTCTGCTCCCACAGCAGCGTGGAGGCAGTGTCTGGCACCCAGGCAGGCTGTGTCCTGTGTTACCTCTGATGCTTTGCAACAGATATTACAACTGGGCCCTGGCTGCTCCTATGATCCTCAGCCTGCAGGTCTTCCAGAAGAGTCTGCCTAAGGTAAGCAGAGCTGGCAGCACACAGCTCCAGGGGGCAGAGAGGGCTGGGGTTGGAAGGGACCTGCAGGGACACCTCCCACTGGACTCTTTGCTTCAGGCCCCATCCAACACTTCCAGGCCCAGAGCCTCCACAGCTCCTCTGGCCACAACCTGTCCCAGTGCCTGCCCACCGTCCTGGGGAAGAATTTCCTCCTCTTGTCTCTTCTCAGTCCAGCTTCTGCCAGTCTGAAGCCATCACCCCTTGCGTTGCCACTCCATGCTGCTGTCCTAAGTCCCATCCCTGTTCTCCTTGCGGACGCTGCAAGGCCACGAGAATGTGTCCCTGGAGCCTTCTCCTCTGCAGGCTGCACACCCCCAGCTCTGCCAGCCTGGCCTCACAGCAGAGCCCTCCCAGCCTCCCCAGCACTGCTGTGGCCTCCTCTGACCCTAGTCCCTCAGGTCCCTGTTGGTGCTGTGCTGATGGCTCCGGAGCTGCCCCAGCACTGCAGGGGCTGAGCAGGGCAGAGGGGCAGGGCTTTGCTGCAGTAGCCCTGCTGACCTCATGCCAGTCAGTAACAGCCTCATGTTTCAGGCCACTATTGAGTCCTGGGTGAAAGACAAGATGCCAAAGAAGTCTGGAGGGTGGTGGTTCTGGCGCAAGAGAGAGAACATGACCAAGCAGGTACTTCAGGCCTCCTGGGGAGCTTGTCCCTGCCTCAGCTTTGGTATGTCAGAGCACCTCAGTGCTGCTCTGACATCTGTGTCGCTGCTGGCAACTGGAGCTGCTCAGGCTGGCAGCTGCCTCTCTTTAGGCCTCAGTACCACATTTTTCACTTGCTTCAGTGATGTTTCTTGTACTGAAGTCCCTGCTCATCCATCAGCAGCTGTCAGCTCCTCTGCAGCCTGTTTCGGGCATGCTACAGAGCAGTGAGCAGGTGCTGTGCTGCTGTGCTAAGACCACCTCATCTTGCACAACTCAGCTTTGAAAACCTCAAGGGTGAATTTTCTGAGCCTAGAGAGAGGCTGAGAGCTCCTCCTCAGGCCCATTTCTGCTGCTAAACTCAGAGCTGCCAGCCTGGGCCACGAAGGGAAATGCTTCAGTAGAGACTTGGTGTGCTGATCAGTGGCATCATTTGCAGTGTGAGTGGGTCTGAGGTGCGAAGTACTTGATCTGCGGCTTCAGCTGGGACAGGCAAACAGGCTTTAACATCTCTGCTCTTCCTTGCTGTGTTGTTTTAGATCCCAGAGGCAAAAGATGGGAAAAGTGAGACCCAGAGAGCAAACGAGCTGCCAGCTGCTATCACAGAGCAAGTCACCAGCAGGTGTGTCCAGCAGTGAAGACTGCCTTTAGCAGGGAATCTCTGCCTGTCACTGCCACCCCTCAGCTCTGCAGCAGCGGCTCAAACCCGAGCCCAGGGCCCGATCTGCACGAGAGCTCTGTGCACTTGGTGTCTGTTTCTCTCCTTCCCCTCCACTTCCTTTTCTACTGAAGAATGAGGGATTTCAGAGACCTTTAGGATCACTGAGATGGCACACAGCTGGACGGGACCCTCCAAGGGCATCTTGTCCAACCCCTCTGCAGGCACAGGGACAGCTGCAGCCAGAGCAGGCTGCACAGGCACACAGCAAGGCTGAGCTTGGGTGGCTGCAGGGATGGGGCCTCAAGCACAGCCCTGGGCAGCCTGTGCCAGGCTCTCCCCACCCTCACTCTGCACAGCTTCCTCCTCAGCTCCAGCCCAACTCTGCCCTGCTCCACTGCCAAACCACTGCCCTGGGCCTGTCCCCACAGCCCCTTCTGAGCAGTCCCTCCCCAGCCTGCCTGCAGCTGCCCTGCAGATGCTCAGCTGCAGCTCTGAGCTCTGCCTGCAGCCTTCTCATCTGCAGACTGAGCAGCCACAGCTCTCCAGCCTGTGCCCACAGCAGAGCTCCTCCAGCCTCTGCTCATCTCCATGGCCTCCTCTGGACTCTCTCCAGCAGCTCCAGGTCTCTCTTGTGCTGGTGTCCCCACAGCTGTCCCCAGCCCTGCAGCTGAGGTTTCCCTGGAGCCGAGCAGAGGGGCAGGATCCCCTCCATCTCTGCCCACACTGCTTTGGACGCCCTTTGGGTGCCATCATCAACCGTTCCTTGCCCACTGCACATGCACCCTGCAGGTCCACACCTCCAGCTAGGGGAGAAGGCTGCTGTGGGGGCTGTGCCCAAGGCTTTGCAGAAGATGACATCTGAGGTCTTTCCTTGTCCACTGATGAATTCTACCATGGTGGAAAGGCACTGGGTTGGTCAGGCAGGACTTGCCTTGATCACTGGCAGCTGCATCCAAAGCAGGGAGAGCAGCAGCACAGGGAGGGGATTATGCCCCTCTGCTCTAGCTCAGATCCCACCTGCAGCACTGCCTCCAGTTAGGGGGTGGACCTGGAGCTGCCGGAGAGGGTGCAGAGGAGGCCTTGAGTGTGCTGGTGGACGGTGTCCCTGTCCGTGCCAGGGGGGTGGAGCAGATGAGCTCTGAGGTCCTCTCCCACGTGAGCCATGCTGTGATTCTCTGAAGTGACTCTTGGGAGCTGCAGGGATGAGGTCCTTACGTGTTTCCTCTGGTTGCTGTCATGCCAGGCCTCCAGGAGATGACTCTTCCAGTGATGAAGCTTCCCAGGAGGTGCAGGAGTCTCTGAAGCTTGACTCTGCCCCAGCAGAGCACCCCCCCCACGGCAGCATTCCAGCCTACAAGAAGTCCCTCAGGCTGTCTTCAGACCAAATAGTGAGTGCCCATGGGGGGCTGCCCCTGGGGTGCTCTGCAGGGGCTGCCCATGAGGTGCTGGGGGGGCAGCCCAAGAGCTGTTTCTGCTGCCCACATCTGTGCTCACCTCAGGGCCCTGCCATGCACAGCAGCCAGAGGATGCTGATGGAGCTGTAAGTTTGCTGCTCCTGCTCCATGGAGAAAGGCCTTGGAGTGCTGCTGGGCACAAGGTCTGCATGGGCAGCAAACTGCCTTTGTGGCAAGAGGGCCAAGGGCATCCTGGACTGTGTCCAGCAGCTCTAGGGTGCTTCTCCTGCCCTCTGCTCTGCCCTGCTCACACCACACCTGCAATGCTGTGCCCACTGTGGGGCTTCCCAGTGCAGTACAGGCAGGGACCTGCTGCAGAGAGCCCAGCAGAGGCTGTGAGGATGCTGAAGGGACTGGAAGAGCTCTGCTGAGAGCCCTGGGGCTGTTTGGGCTGGAGAGGAGAAGGCTAACAGGGGATCTGAACAATGGCTCTAATGTGTGAGCGGTAGGTGGCAAGCTGAAGGTGCCAGGCTCTGCGTGCTGCCGCCCAGGATGTGAGGGCTTGGGGGTCCCCCGCCCCCCCGCCCCCCCCATTTGGAAATCACCAGGCTCAGCCAGTCCTGGAAATTGAATGCAGCTTATATTTATAGCTGGCACAATGTACAAGCAGACATTTGCAGCATGTACAGTTACAGAGGAAAACAGACAAGGGAAAAGGGAATACAGAAGCACAACTCCCCTCCCAGAAACCTGAGTCCCCAGGAGGGGCTCCCAACCGCCCCTTCACCTTCCCCATACTCCTCTCAGCCTTACCCCAGTCCCAAGGAAGAATGGAGGTTCGGCCAGGGGGGTTAGGAAGCAGAGTGGATTAGAGAAGAAATGGAGGGTGAGGTTAGAGATGCAGCTCAGCCGGCAGCGGAAGTGCCGAGTGGTTATCTATGGTTTGCTTTTTGTTTTTGTACATCTCAGCAAGCCTATGGGCAAAGTAGATGTCAGCCTTGTTTTCCTTTCACAGCCTGTAATCTGGTTCTTCTCACCAAAACACTAGCTAGCTTCATACTAGCACTCAGGGACACGACAAGGGACTACAGGGGCGGGCCAGGAGGTGCCACCTGAGCAGGAGAAAGTTGTTTGGTGTGAGGGTGCTGGAGGGCTGGAGCAGGCTGCCCAGAGAGGTTGTGCAGTCTGCTTGTGTGGAGAGCTTCCAGCCCCAGCTGGGCACTGTGCTGCTGGGCAGGCTGCTGGGGGTGCCCTGCTGAAGCAGGGCTAGGCTGGGGGAGCTCCAGAGGTCTTTTCCCACCACACCCTGCTGGGCTGCTGTGCTGAGATCGTCGGAGTGGATGAGGAAGAGTGTGGCAGCTTGGGTGTGGCACTGAGCACTCCCCCTGAGGGCAGCTTCTCTCCTCCTCCCCTCACGGTTTGCCTCAAGGCGAAGCTGAAGCTCAGAGATGGTCCCAACGACGTCGTCTTCAGCATCACCACCCAGTACCAGGGCACCTGCCGCTGCGCTGGCACCATCTACCTCTGGAACTGGAACGACAAGGTCGTCATCTCAGACATCGACGGCACCATCACCAAGTGAGCTCTGCTGCCTGCTGGGGGCTTTGCACCCCTGCAGCCCACAGCCTGCAATGCTTTGGGTTGGAACTAGATGATCTTTAAGGTCCTTCTCAACCCAAACCACTCCATGAATCCATGAAGATATCGAAGCAGTCCCGGAGAAGCCCTGGACTGTAATGTGCCCTGGATCTGCAGGAGGCAGCAAGGGTCTTGGAGGAGGAGGTGGTGAAGGTGCCCCTGTCTGTCACCTGCCACTTTGGCTGCGTGGCCTTGCTCGCTGTCCTCTGCAGCAGCTGCTGCTCCTTGAACTCCTTGGCACCTCCTGTGGGGGCATTTCTTTCCCTCGCATGCCCACTGTGTTTGTCCCTCCAGAGGTCACCTGCTTAGCTCCAGCTGTCTCTGCTTTCAGGTCCGATGCTCTGGGTCACATACTCCCTCAGCTGGGCAAAGACTGGACTCATCAGGGCATTGCCAAACTCTACCATTCCATCAACGAGTGAGTATGAAGCTGCTGGAGCTGGGAGGGAGCTCTGGGGTGGGGGTGCTGGGCAGGTGCCACGGCAGAGCAGTCGGAGTTGTTGGCCAGAAGGAGTGGAGCCGAGGCCCTGCAGCCTCCTGTGTGCACAGAGCCATGCAGGGAACCGCCGGAGGCTGCAGGAAGGAGGGAGGGCCTGAGGGACCTCCACTGCTGCCGGCAGCCTGCAGAGGTCACAGACGCGTAGGTGGGAAAAGCCCTCCGGGGCCAGCATCAACCAAGCACCATCATGTCCCGGGTGCCGTGGCCACGGCTTTCTGGAACACTCCAGGGGTAGGGACTCCACCACCTTCCTGGGCAGCCTGTGCCAATGCCTGAGCGAGAAGCACGTCAGGAGGCCTGGTGCCCAGCAGCGTGTGCTGGAGATGAGGGGCAGAACTGGCACTGCCACCCAGCTGGGTCTCACCATGGTGGTCCTAACTGAAACCCCTCTGTGGAACCTGAGTGTCCCCATCTCGGCTCTGCCCTGTCCCTTAGGCCAGGCTGCTGCTGTGGGCAGCCTGTCCCTCGTGTCAGCAGCTGAGCTGGGGGCCCTGGGAGTGCCAGCCCTGGATGGCTCAGCTGTTGGCTCCCCCAGGAACGGGTACAAGTTCCTGTACTGCTCGGCGCGCGCCATCGGCATGGCAGACATGACCAGAGGCTACCTGCACTGGGTCAACGACAAAGGCACCATTCTGCCCAGGGGCCCCCTCATGCTGTCCCCCAGCAGCCTCTTCTCTGCCTTGCACAGGTAAGCAGCTGCACACACACACACCCCCCAGCTCAAAGGGCCCGGAGCTGCAGCCTCTGCTGGCTGACCTGCCTGGGCTTGGTGCCCCTCTGCTGATGGGGCACATCTCTCTGCTCTGACCTTCCTTGTGTTGACCTGGCCGGCGGCTGACTGCTGCTGGGTTCTGCTGCTCTCCTGCCATGGACCCTCTGCTGTGCCCCAGCTCTCCTGTGGCCCACTGCAAGGCCACCAGAAGGTGTCCCTGGAGCCTTTTCTGCATGCTGCACAGCCCCAGCTCTGCCAGCCTGGCACCATAGCAGAGCCCTTCCAGCCCCCCAGCAGTGCAGGGGGTGCTGAGCAGGGCAGAGGGGTGGAATCCCCTCCCTCCATCTCTGGTTGCCCTGAACCCTGTGCAGGACCTGGCCCTTGGCTCTGAACTTGAGGCTGGCACTGTCCTACCTGTTAGGCTGTGAGGGGGGGTGACTCTCATGTCACCTACAGTTAAAGCAGCCCAGGCACTGCAGTCACAGCTGGGGGTCCTCGTCCCTTTGGCCCATGGCTGCTGGAGTGCTTGGGTGGTCCAGGAAGCACCAGTGTCTGTGGCACTACAGCAGCAGGCACGGAGGGGACTGGCGGTGCTAGGTGAGGGGGGGAGGAGGCTGCCCTGGTACGGTCCAGGGCCTGACTGCTGTTGTTTGCTTGCAGGGAAGTCATAGAGAAGAAGCCTGAGAAGTTCAAGATAGAGTGTCTGAACGACATCAAGAACCTCTTTGCCCCCAGCAAGCAGCCATTCTACGCTGCCTTTGGCAACAGGCCCAACGTGAGTGCCAGCGCAGCCCGGGCAGGCAGCGGGCACGAGGGAGGGCCCTGCGGGGGCACGAGTTGGAGCTGGTGGAAGGGAGGGAGCCAGAGGGTGCCGAGGGTGAGGCAGGGTCTGTGCTTGCAGGACGTCTATGCCTACATGCAGGTTGGGGTCCCGGACTGCAGGATCTTCACTGTGAACCCCAAGGGGGAGCTGATCCAGGAGCGTACCAAGGGCAACAAGTCCTCGTAAGTGCCAGGGCTGGGGCACACCTGCTGCTTGGCATCGGCACGGCGGGGTGGGGAGGGACCCCTGCAGCTCATCCCACACGATGGAGCAGGGTGCTGGAGCAGGGCACCCTCAGCAGCACTAGGGCCTTTTCTGCCAGAGCAGTGCTCTGGATGCTGCCCTGAACCTGCTGCAGGGGCAAAGTGGCAGGAGGCAGCAGAGCTGCGGTGCAGCAGGGGTAGCCCAGTGAGTGCCGCTGTCTCCCACAGGTACCACAGGCTGAGCGAGCTGGTGGAGCATCTGTTCCCCCTGCTCAGCAAGGAGCAGAGCTCTGCCTTCCCTTGCCCCGAGTTCAGCTCCTTCTGCTACTGGAGAGAGCCTCTCCCTGCCCTCAACCTGGATGACCTGGCCTGAAGCTGCTGCTCGGCTGCAGCTGCTGGAGCTTTGCGCAGGTTCCCAGCAGAGCAGCTCCTGCTTTGTCTCCTGAGTCCTGCTGGGGAAAGCCTCAGCCCCGTGGTGCAGGCACGGGAGGTGCTGAACCACCTCTACTCGCCGTGGGCCTGCTTGCTTTGTGGTCTCCACGTTCCCCTCTGAGGCACTCGAGCTGGGGCTGGTACCCTGGCACTTGGAGGCATGGACCAGCCACCAGCACAGCCCTGGCTGCAGACACAGCGTGGGGCCGTGTGCCCCGCAGCAGAACCTGAGCCAAACGTGCACGGAAGCTGCCAGCGGAGGCAGGCCTGGCACCGCGTGCAGGGCAGGCACAACCCAGGGCCAGCTCTGCCTCTGCAGGGTTCCAGTGCCAGGCAGTCCTCTGCCCGGGTGTGCAGAGGGCCTCTGGCACAGGCACTGTGCTCAGCTCCTTGGGTGCCAGACTTAAGACTGCTTCTCAGCTTGCCGGGGCAAGGTGCCTGAGGGCTCTAGGCAAAGTTGCTGCTGCCTCCTGCCTGCCCTCCCTTTCTTTTCCTCTCTTCCCAGTTGTGATTTGTAGTCCTCCCGTCTTTTTCCCTGGTTCTTTCCCCACCTTCCCCTGTTTCTCCCCACTCTCCCCCTTCCATGTCTCCTCCCTTCCCTGTTTCCCCCCTCCTCCTTCTACATTCTCCCCTGTCCTTCACTATGTTCCCCCTAGGCCCCCCTTCTCTCTCTCCACCTTGGGGGAGGGAG
>WAAF01009421.1:11502-31168 GCA_013400475.1 Tricholaema leucomelas | reverse complement strand
CATCTCCCCTGCAAAGAGCCTCTGACCCTTTTGAGAGATATAAGTATAAACTGCAATGTGCTAAATAGTTACCTATTAGAATGTTTTAACAAACAAACGGATAGATGATACCATACTACAGAGTGAAAAAGGGTTTGCTGTTAAATCCTAAATCCAAGAAATTCATAGTACAGCGTAAAACCAGGGATGCTGACAATGTAGGAAACCTAAAACTGAAGACACTGCAGTGTAAGAAAAAACTATCATCAGTATTATTTTGAAGAATTATCCCAATAACTCTAAACTTAGATAAAATATGTACAAAACTAGTATTCTTTGTAAAGCTACCTGTCTCAGGCAACAGTTTGAACAAAGTTTTTCTAAACCATTGTGAGAGACTTGATCTTGTCTCTCTTGTACATGTAAATCAACAAAGACCACCTTTGCTCCCCCACCCCCAGACAACAGCTGCTCAGGTGGTCTGCCTGAATGTTTAGGGATGTGTACTGAAGTGAGAGACTAGGGGCAAAAATTCACAGCTGGCCAACAAAGTCGAGGTCATCTCTACACATCAGCTACCTCAAAAAGGGAAGATGGTTTAAAAGGCTTCTGGACTATGCAACAGATTTGCCAGATGGCCTGACTAGCCTCTGATGTGTACCTGGTGTATGCACAGGTAAACGGCACGTCCCTGTCGCCCAACCCCTGCACACACATGATAATATACAGGAAGATTTCCTGAAGGTTAACACTTGGACACATACCTAAGACTCTGACTAAAACCTGTATAGAAAGAACTGAGCAACGCCAGCTCAAGACAGGAACTGCACTGAAGAACTCCTCTAAAGACACCGCTCACTGGAAACATCCCTGGGCAACACAAAGTGAACAACACTTGGACTTTGGAAAACCTATCCACTCCTCTGGCTGATGGCAATATAATCTCTTTCCTGCTTTTCTCCTCTCTTTCTCCATCCTTTTCTCTCTTTGGTCTGTTTCGTTCACTTTATCCTTCAATAAATAGTCCTCTTTTTGCTATTCGGTCTCACTTGTACCTTTATTTCACAACATGGGAACATAAGAACAAATCTCTCTCCTCTGGACAGAAACATTTTTTGTCTCTCTCCTCCAGACCGAGATGACTATCTTTCAGCACATGTCCAGTATTTCAGGCAAGACATGGAGTATTCAATGTATTTAGCCTGAAGCATTAGTAAAGTTAGTTCTACAGAAACGCACGCAAATGTTAGCTCTCAAAGACTGCATTCAAATGTTCACACAAAACAGAGAGGGAAAAAAAAAAAAAAAAAAGCCAAAGATAAAGCCTGGAAGTTTAACTTCCAGTGTTTCCTACCCATGTTTGTTTTTTTTCCCATGTGAATTAGCAAAATTCAAGACAACAGAATAGTTCATGATTTTCACTGCATTGCCCTCACAGCATAAAACAATGAAGCAGTCTATTTCACTAAATCCAACATAGATAGTGTTTAGGAACTCTTATTTTTGCAACAGACACAATCTGATGTGCACTCTGATAGTGTGCAATATTGCCACTTAAAGGCAGTAGCAAGAACTTCATTGCACAACATTTAAACAAATTTTCCTGTCTTTAATTTCAGGGACTTCACGATCATCCTCCCAGCACTGGAGTATCATCTTTCAATATTAATTTTGAGAACTCCCACATGACAGTTCTAACTTGTAATAAGCACACAAAAGAGAACAGAGAGAACAGGTCTCTCAGCCCCCATGTCCAAATGCATCCACTTCTAATTTTTAAATAAATTGTTACACGTTAAATGCCAAACAATGTATTTTTCCTCCAAAAGTTTAACACATTACCTAATTCTGTCTTTATTACTCTTACATAAGTTGTAAAGTATTCTTGTGCACATTAGAGCACACAACTATCATTAGCCTGGAACACCATCTTGTAGTACTTTTAACTTTTTATGGAAAAATATCAAACAAAAAACCCCAAATCCAAATAACTGTGCAAGACACTACTCTGGTGGACAATTACTCTAAATTACAGGAAGAACACAGTATATCCCATTTGGACATACTTTGTTGCTTCTGCTCCTTGAAAATTCCTGGATTGCTAAGAGAGATCAATTTCAGTAAGGTATCTCTAAGCACTCTGTAATAAAGGTTAGGGCATTTGTGTTAAGCATGCACAGAAGTATATAGGATGCTTCTGCAGCATCCTTACATATTGAATTCTTAAAATCTATATATGAAAAATTGTAAATGTGAGATTTTCCAAATGTTTTCCAGCACAAGACAACAGTCAATGGATTTGATTAGCACCATGTCAGTGCAACTAATTACTAAAGTTTATCTGTCTAGAAATTAAGCCCTGAAGGTGGCACAATCTCCCATGATAGAAGTACTTCTTTGAAAACGTAGATATCTAGAATCAAACTTCTGCTTCTTGGAAACAGAAAAAGGTAGCACCTTCTAAAATGCATCTCATTCCTACTGCAACTGAAAGTCTTGCAGTCAGCAGCAAGTTACGATGTCATCTCACTCTGGCTTGACAGCCCTTAGCATGTATAGTGCAAATTACAGGTTCAACATGAAGGTGGGTCTCAAAACGTGAGAGACTCTTTAAGTGGCATACCATAAGCACTGTTCCAAGGGAGTTCCCATGAAATGCACTGCCATTTATGCATATCAAACATTTAACCTGCAAGTGGAGGCAGAGACTGAACAAGAAACTGCCCAAGACATACTGCTGAAAGATCACTCAACTTGCAAGTCAACTGCTAGCCTGGCAAAGCCTAATAGCTATCTGACCAACAGCTACCAGAATATCTGTAACAGAGAAAGCAGAGGAAGTACCTCAGTTGTATTTCAATTTACCTTCTCTTTTCTGATCTAGATTAAAGCCATTACAAATACTTAGCAGTAACTTTTGACCATAATAGCAGTCAAAAACTAGGTGCATGTACTGGAGTGCAGCTTCTATTGTAGTTCAGCTCTTAGACCCTTCCTATGATTTGTTTTCTTCTTGTTCGCTCAGTTCCTTCCCACCAATCTTCATACAGTATTTATCTGCTGGCAAAATATCATTGTTTTCATCTGCCAGGTACCCCTTAAAGACTATCTGGCTTGCTTTCTTTGTAGAACCTTTCATGTAGATGACAGCATTTTGAGCATATCTGAAGACGTCTTCATAGTCTACATGCATATTAATGTGTCGTAAGAGAACTGACAATCCTCAGTGATGCAAAGCCACAGTTTATATACCAGGTTAGCTTTTTCAGTTCCTTGTGGGGCAGGGAAAAGAGCCCCTAGAACAAACTGTCCAAATGATTCTTGGCAAACAAAAGTAAAATTTGAAGCCAGATTCATTAGAGACCTGGAAGTTAACAACTTCCAGCATACAGAAGGCAGGTAGGAGTCTCAACGTAACCTTTAGGAACTGGCATTACTAACCCTCCAGTATCTAAGAATCTGACAAAACCTTGCTTCACAATATACATGTTAAAACTATGAGACAGTTTTCCTTTATTGCAGCAAATTCTGTGTTAGTAAGAACGCTGCAAAATGCAGCCCACAATTGAGACACCCTATGAACCACTGCAGTCAAAGCTGCTGAAACTCCACGGTAATAATGCAGCTGAAGTTAAAATTTATTTCGATTTCATCTTTCCAAGCAATAAAAAAAAAAATCTGCTCAAAAATATGCAAACTAAACACAAAGAAGCTCTGTACTACACAGTACATCTGGAAAACAGTCTGAAATACTTGAGCCTTACCTTGTAACTATGATTGATACAGATATCAAAGTCTGAAAATATGTATTTCCACTTTTTTTTTCAATACAGATGCTTCTTCAAGTCAAAAAAAAGCTTGAAGATTTTTTTTTTAACTTACTCGACACTCTGAGAAATGTTTCTCTTAAAGAAATCATGATTTTTTTTCCCCCTTGGAATTTGACATTGCTATTTCAGTTGACAAATTTTGAAGGCAAAGTGACACATCAGTTATATTTATTTCAATCCAATCTTATATGGCTTTTATTAGAAAAGCACAATCATTTCTGTGTTCTTCAGAGTTCACTCTTCTCACATTTCAATACATTAAGTACATGGACAATAACTGCTTTAGAGGTAAGACAGCTTTGTAAAGTACACAATAGAAGTACTACTAAGAGAGCTTCCATTGAGGCTATCAGGTTAAGAAGTCTGTGCCACTGTTATTATCTAGCTTGCCTGACTCTGCCCACATTTGTTACATACCAGTTACTCTTCCAGACTGGCTAACTCTCTTGTCAAAATCACTTGTGACTGTGCTATCATTTCTAAAGCTATCTGCCACTTCATAATACTGAACTAAAGCAAACCAAGAGCTCTTTCTCTTCTTTGTAAGCTCTAAGATCATACCTCCCAACCACTGCCTCATATTTTCTGCATTACCATTCTGACTTCAGCCTCCAGGCTTTCTTGCACTTCTGTTATGCCATTTTGCCAACGTTTTATAGAAAAATTACCCCAGTCATCTGACAAAGACCAGTTCAACCAACTGATGCATTTTTTTTCACATAGTTCCTCATTCTAATACTCTCTTGGGACCACTGCAGAACAAGAGATGCAGGTCTTAATAGCAGTCCAAAGTAACCACAAAAAAGCTCTTCCAAATACTTAGTAGCTTTCACTTTAAAAAGGACCACGGATGCACTCAAAGTACCATAGTCCTCCAGTACCAGAAAATTCTCCTATGTTCTTTAGAAGCATTTCACAACCACACTAGCATCCCACCAGTCCAAAATGAAAAAAAAAAAAAAAAAAGAAAAAGCTGTCTTTAATCCCTAATCTTACACCAACATATTTGGAACATATTTTGATGAGCTTCCACATACTGCTCTTAACCTAATTTCATTAGATAATGAATAGCTCTTGGAAGTTTTAGCAAGTTGGAAGCATTTTTTAAAAATTCCTTCTAGGTTAAAAGAAGTAATTTTACAAATCAATGAAAAAAAATACTGTTAAGAAGCAAAGTCCTGCCAAACACTGCACTAACCCTATCTTCACCAGCCTCTCTCCCTTGTTTAGTGAACGTGCAATTGAAAACAGTTGACTTCCCTCAGCATTCAGCAGCAAGCATTTAGAAAGACAGGTAAGGAAAAGAGGCACTGGTTGGAATATATTTCAAATACATGTAACCATGGATGCACTATTTTGCACATCAAAAGAAAGAACTATACTCTTTAACTCAAAGTGACCTTTTCATCTTATGCATTTAGAAGATGGAACAACTCTAAATCCATGAAGAACCTGACCTGCTATAATAGGTGAATATGAAACAATTACCACATGACAATAAGTACACTGCATATATTAAGCAAGGAACAGTCCTGAAGTACACCGAGTGAAACAATCAACATTTCTAAAGAGAATAATCTTTTCCTATTTTGCTGTTAAATAATCACTGTTACCAGTTGTAGTCTTGTAACTGTAAGTTGTAGATGTACGGGAAATTTATTCCTGTTCCATGTATGCAAGGGAGGGTTTCCCTTTTATAAGAGGCAGTCATATAATATTACTCTTTCCAATCTGTTAAATATTCACTGGTTTTCTGAAACAGTATAATGTCTAAGTATAGGACTACTGACTACACAGAAGTTTCTTCCTTGTTTTCTGCAGTTGAAGCTTTCAGAGCAGGAATGGTTTGGTTTTTTTTCTGAATAGTATATTTTACCATAACTAAGACAAAACTTTCTCTACTCTACATGGTATGTAACCTGTGACAGCAGAAACTACTGCACTGAACACCTGGCCAAATTTTTCACCAGCTTAATATCTCCCTCTGACACTGTTTTTCATAGGATCCAACTATTACAAAACGCATCTTGAGATTCTCTACAAATACAGCTGTTTCTAGAAGGCCTTTAGAAGCATAAGTACTGTTCATGGCATCTAGTTCCACTAGCAATGCACTGCATTGTTGATTTTTGAGGGTTTGTTTGTTTTTAATGAAGGTACTGTAATTCAACCTCAGGCATGTTTTACCTCCTTACAATATAGTCATACATAAGGATAGATCTTGCTAGTACTGTAGGAAAAAAGCTGACTTTTCTAGGTTTAATGTCAAAGCCGGAAGGTTCTCCAGATCATCTGTTTTAGCATCTGGCTTATGCAATCTTCTAACATGGAAGTTATAAATACATTACATTTAATCTGTCCACCACCTGAAAAGCTGGCTAGCACCAGGTTCTTCTGCTGTGGTCTCCTACTAACCCAGTATAATGCTTTAAACAGGAAAAGGTAAGAGCATGATTTGATGTGATCTTGTTTCTGTGGTAAGTGTTGCAAATGGGTGTTTTTCTAGAAGCAATGGTAGAGTTGGGGATTGAGCTAACCTCTCTCTGCTGCAAGAGCAACATCTGGTGAACAGAAATCTCTCTCCTAGAGCACTGGCAATTAAATTATAACTTCACTGACAAGCTGATAAGTTTTACTTTTTCTATTGCAAGCTTTTACTAATACACATATAGTTCAGTCACCTAATACAATATGGTAATTGTGGCTCTCAAAGAAAGATTGATTTATTACACTGTACAATTCTCTTCATGCAACTTTTAGAAAAACATTATTGTAGAGGTTGGGTTTTTTTTTTGACAAAACTGAAGAAAGCAATTTATTTCCCCAACAGTAGAGAACATGACCCACAAGCCCACATTATTAAATTGTCATGCAAAAAAAGTTCCTAAATGAACAAACCTCATAAGCTGAACTCTCAAGTTGTGTTTATTACCATTCTTTAAACTAGCTTAAAAACACCAAAAAACACACCAAACACACAATTGTTACCCAGTCATAAAAAATGAAGCAACCTTTTCCTGAAAACATCTACATTATTAATCTGTAGCTTTTCCAACTATTACTGAACTATTCTGTATGTGCTGAAGGCTTCAAAGACAGGTAAAGTCCTTTCCCTCTCTCTATAACAGGTTTAATAAAACAGCACCTTAGAGAAGTAGGCCTTAGAAAGTCCTCAAACTCATAGTCTATTATTTTAAGGTGCTCCCTTGAAGAAAAAGTTTAAACTGATTTCAGCTAAAGCATATTTTCCAAGTCTTGTGTTTTCTATTTATTACAGCCCTATAATGTCCATTTACACTGTTAATATGCTGCCAAAAATTCCTTTACGATTTTGTAACCACGTACCTTTACAGTCACTGTACTAATTCAAGTTATAACTATAACAATCTTTTACATTTGAAGAAACTAACTTTCCTAACAAAAACTACATCTCAGTGCACAGCTACAATGTATTTCTTATACTTATGCCTCCCACAGGTAGGTTAAATTAGGTAGATTTTTTTCATACAAAGAAGGCTAGCTGATAAAGTGAATGTGTTCTGATACAATTCCCTCACAATACTTCACTGTATTTAAGAAAAGCACTTCTGTTCTAAAGAGATCACAACTCTTCCCCCCTCAAAATTTACAAAAGCTCTCGTGAACATTGTTACAGATTCTTATGGAGCAAAAATACAGACTTTTTGTAAAAAATGAATACCACCAAGGTAATGACAGATTTCCAGATAGGTGCACATTATGGACACCTGAAAACGTGCCACATATTAGAAATGTCCTTCAGTATACCTTAATACCTGCAACATGAGGACCAACAAAATAGGTTAAACTAATGAACTTTAACAGCAAGAACTCAATTCTTTTTGTCCTCCCAAGCTTTTAACAGCAATGATTATTCAGACACATTTCAAACCTCAGACAGGCAATGACCAAAGCAATCACAGTATCACAGTATTACCAAGGTTGGAAGACAACTTGTAGATCATCAAGTCCAACCCATTACCACAGAGCTCAAGGCTAGACCATGGCACCAAGTGCCACGTCCAACCTTGCCTTGAACAGCTCCAGGGATGGCGACTCCACCACCTCCCTGGGCAGCCCATTCTAGTAGCCAATGACTCTCTCAGTGAAGAACTTTCTCCTCACCTCAAGCCTAAATTTCCCCTGGTGTAGCTTGAGGCTGTGTCCTCTTGTTCTGCTGCTGGCTGCCTGAGAGAAGAGAGCAACCTCCTCCTGGCTACAACCACCCATCAGGTAGTTGTAGACAGCAATAAGGTCTCCCCTGAGCCTCCTCTTCTCCAGGCTAAACAACCCCAGCTCCCTCAGCCTCTCCTCGTAGGGCTTGTGATCAAGGCCTCTCACCAGCCTCATTAACAGTTTTTAAAACCAGCTTCCTACATAGCAGTAAGAGACTGGCAAACAATTTCTTGAAGCTAATACAAGCTCAACAAAAAGAAATCCCTTTAACTGTAGGCAAATTTGCATTACTCCAGTCCCTTAGTGGATGACAACGGTTTAAATTGTTCAGAGAACAACTCTGAATTAGTAGAATAAATCACCCTTCAGTATGACAGAAAATTGTGTAAATTATCCAATGTTCACAGATTTTATTGAAGCATGATACTTCTAACCGCCCAGAAATTCTTCTAGTACAGCTCCACAACAATCTTTCAACTTTCAGCCTTTTCTATGTATCAAAGACACAAGTCACTAAAGTCAGAGCTATTAAAAACTTCACTTTCATATTTAGTTTCATGTTTGGTACAGCCAGCAAATTAACATGATTCTTTGAACTTTACGAACTTGCACAGCACGCAACCTCTACAGCACCACATATACATGATACACTGAGCAATCCTGGCAATAGCACTAGAAGTGCAGATACACAAAACTGATTCCCCTTCCCCAGGCTACCCAAACAAGAGAAGCAGAGGCCAAGTAGCTTATTTTTATAACTTGCAGAATTAAAGGGGAAAGACAAAAGCCATGACTAAAAATTTGCTTTCATCAGAAAGTTTATTTGTCATCTTTTATTTTTTGCATCAAAGGCAGCGAGAAGCTTTATTAGTGAATTTCGTTCAGATCAGTAGCGTTGTGTAAAAATTTGCTCACTTCTGTCCAGGTTTTTTAAGCTCTTGGTCTTTCTTTGATGAACAGACAAGTTTGCCTGAAAGAAATTATCATCTTGGCTGGTCCAGCTCAGTAGTTTACATATCGAGGTCAAAGAATTGTACATTGGTGGTTATGGAACTTACATCCAAAGAGCACTAATCTTTCAGTGCTAATCCTCAAGCCATATGGGCTGTAAGTAACAGCTGTAACACTGCATGTTTGCTAAATGAGAGAAGCCATGAACACATCAGCCTATGGCTATTTTATTTTTCAAGTCATGCCCCTTAATAGGGGAATCCTGAAAAAAGGCAGGTTTGTTTGTTTTTTGAAACATTGTTTTGCAGGCTGGAAAGTCAGGATTAGAAAAAATTAGTCACAGCACAGCACTAGAAGTGGTTGCGGCATGGTCCTGGCTTACACATCATCAGCCAACTCCCAGTGGTTTGATATGCAAGACCCCTTTCTTGGCACCCTGTCCCTAGCCACTATAGAGAGGTTCAAAATGGCAGTTAGCCACTATTGCTTTATGCAAAAGTGCACAGATTTTTGAATTGTAGTTAACGTTTGTTTACGGTATTGGGTTGTGTGTATTTTCTTCCCCACTCACATGCATCATCTTCTCCATCACCATCTCACGGCTTTTTTGGGTGATGAGTTCTAAGTTGCACCCTTCAGCATCCTGGCATATGTGAAACAGCTTAGCTTCTCCATATTGATAGCAGCTATCCTCCCCTTCATCTGAATCAAAAAAACTATGTACAAAAATAACAAATACCTAGAATACAACAGCAGCACCTTTTAACTGTACAAGCCACATGCTTGATTCCATTCCATGGTAAATGGAAGCAACTTTCTAAGTTACATAATTATAGTATTTTACCCTTACTCATGCTCTTACAGGTGGAGTTGGGGCCAACAACTTAGTATTACAAGAAAATTTACTCAGTTTGGTTTGGTACTGGTTACAAAGAAAGGTCTCTGGAAACTAGAGAAGGAAATGTCTATTTGAAAAGTCATTGTTCTCTGCTTCAGTGTCTCCTCATAAGGGATATTTCAGTCACCAGCCTTTGTTTAAAGACTGTTGTTATCGTGTTACTCTGAAAAACTTTATGCTGAAGTTATCCAAAAGGATCACTCAAAACATTCCTGAAGAGAAAGCCCAGGACAAACTTATCTAAACCTGCTGTTAGAAGGTCATGGAGTGCTAAGTTACTCCATTTAACCAAGTCTGTTGGGTTAACCAATCATGTCCAAACTCTTGAGTTTACATCTCTTTAGAAGACTGGTCTTTCTAACAGTTTAAATGTACAACAGTCAGTTCCCAACAACCCAAGCTAAAAGCACTTGTACACATACCTTCCAACATGGAGGGAATCAAATTCTCAAACTGTATTTTAAAGAAAAGGTGAATAAAAATCTGCTGATTGAAAGGCTACTTTCAAGTTTTTTAGCTTGTAAGTAGCCAGTGGACTGGAAGTAGTAAATTACTCTTGGACATCCATTCTGAGACCTTGGAGCCTAGCACACTGAGGGGATGCCACAACAAAACTAAACTGAAAATAAGCATAATTAAGGTAGTTTCCTAAGCCAAGCTTAAGAATGCGTGGCATCAACTTACTTCTGGAAGAGTAAATATATTACATATTTGAAAGAAAAAAACATTTACCACATGCATTTACTCTTTTTGTCCATGAAGGTCCACAGTAAAGAATGCGGTAAGAATCATTAATTCTTACAGTTTACATGCGATTTCTGCAACTGTTCCATAACTTCCTCATGATATAATCACTACTTGTCTCCAAGGTGGAAGAAGGGTACAGCACCAATTTGAGGTAGAGGGTCAAAAGACATAAAAAACAGAAAAATGGTGAAAAGGAGGAAGTAAGCCAATACACATCAATACTTAAGACCCATGCTACAGAAAATATCTGTTTTAAAATCCGACACATAAGCATTCAAAATTCTTACTGGGACAAATCATTACAGCACTGATTAGAAAGTAAAAATGTAATTGTTATGACCCCCAACCTAAACAACCAATAAGAATACTGACAAAGTAGTAACAAAAAAACCCCACGAACATAACACCACAAACCCTCAAAACCAAAACAACAACCCCCCTCCCCACCCAACCAACAAAATGAAACCATAAAAGCTCACAAGAAAAGCAGGGTCACAAGATACTTAAGAAGGACTAGGTTTGAAAAATACAGTTACCCACAATAGCTCTGTATACAACCAAAAACTACAAGCTGTAGTATGAGCCCATCTATTCATGGATTGGAGACCTAGGTCTAAGCTTCTCTCATAATACCACAGTAACTACAATCCTAACAGTATTCAACGAATCAGAGGTCTTAGAAGAGCACCTTAGGTCTCTGTTAAATACAATTACTGACTGCCTCAATTCTCAGAAAAATGTAGTTTTCTTAAATTAGCTGGGACCAGAGGCAGGAATTAAGAGTAAAGCTATTGGGTAAATTAAGGCCTACTCTAGTCACAGAAAAATCGGGAAATAATTTTGTTAGTAAATACTGCAACACAAGAGTAAGCATTTTGTGAACTGAAGCATGATCATATTAAGAAAGACCCAAAAGCCCATACCCAAGACATAAATATCTCTGAACACCTGATTTACAACAAACAAAAAAAAAAGCCACCAAAAACCCACAACCTTATAGACATCATCAGAGAATTTAACTTAGCAGTAATTTTCATCCTACCTTTGCAATGATATGGGGGCGGGGAAAGAACACCAAATAAAAAAAGGACTTTGGGAGTATCTTTTTCCTGTATATTGCACATTGAAAAAAATTGATACAATCAGTCACAAACTGAATGTTCCTGTTTTCTTCACCTTCAGGCATCTCAGCTTAAAGCAGCTCTCACAACATCATTTAAGGAACTATTTACCCTGGAAACATACCACGTAAGTGAAAGTATATACGCCTAAGAATAACATGTAGTTCACTATACCTACCAAGCCAATAATGTGAGCTTTATTTTTCCCAGACCAACTGCAGAATACTCACTCACTGTATACAATGCTGATAGGAATCTCAGCCTCAACAGATTATCAGTTCTTAATGCTGAACAGATGTAAGAGATGTTGAAGTTGTAATACGCAGTAACAGCAAGGCACTGAAAACAAAATTCAGCATTGTGTTAAGAGCTCTAGCTAAGTATGCTATTTTTTTGATAAATCTGGAGGCTCAGTGGAAGAACACAACTTATTAAGAGTACTATAGCTTTATAGAGGAAAAAATGTCAGAGGTGTGAGGCAATTTAAATACTGCAGTCAACACTGGATTCCTCTGCAAGGGTAACTTATTCAACTGCTAATTATGCCTCCATATAAATAATGAGAACTATCAGCACTGTGACATTACACGGCAGTTTCTTTGCCCACACACAGGTCTTTTCAGATTTTTGGTGGAAAACACAAGACGTTCCTGTGTAAACAGAGGGGGTGGAGTGCAGGACAACAGAGAGAGATAAATCAAGCTGTGAAAAAAGTGACTTTTCCTTAAAAGTACTGGAGACCTCAAAAACAAACCATCTCTCGTATTGCTGGTGCTTTTTAAAACATAGAAGAAAAATGCACAAAGTACTAGTCCTGAAACTAGTGTGATCCCTGCACATTCACAAAATAGACAGACCCTGAAGTACTTACGAAGAAAAAGATCTGTTTCAAGTCACTCTGGACAACTAGTTATTTATTGGACTGTGAAAAAATGTACTTTAAGAGAGGCCTTGCATGGTTTGGAGAATACAGCAATTTTTGTTCAGAAACAGCTGCCTTAGAACAATGATTTCCTCTTGTTCTATAGTAGCCAGACATGTGACAAAATAATGGCAAAGGAAGTGAACACTCTAAGAGTGACAACTGCCCTAGAATCACTTGTTGCTTATCAAACCTTGATTGCCCACAGCAAACACATTTCCCTTTTGAACTTTCATAAAAAACTCTGATCAAAACCCTGCTTTGAAATTACAGCACAAGAAGCACAAGTGAAAATGAGGAGAGTAAATGAATAGAGAATTTCAGAGACAATGTGCTGCAGCAGCAAGTGTTAAGACTTTTCACCTTTTCAGCATCCTAATTTTCTTTCTATAGAGCTTTGTATCTGATCCAAACTTGATTCACTAATGTAAGCGTTCAGCTGTATTTCCTGAGATTTTGCAAGCTAGGTATTGGTATCCCCTCAAATACCAAATCCCTTTTTCCTTTTGAAAGAGCATAGAATTACTTGCAAAGAGGAATAAACTGTCCTGCAGTATGTGAAACAAGATTGAGTCTACTCAACTGAGGAGCAAAGAAGAAATAAATAAGTGAAGTACCTTCCGATGGAAACAGGACCTCAAAAGGCAGAATACTTTTCCCTCTAAAGTCAAGTGAGGCTTTCTAGAAGTCTGTTCTTCAGATGAACAGAGCACACACAACATACAAATATGCCTCTTTGTATTCAAACACCCAGTGTTCTAGAAATGTAATTAGAAGCGCAAGTGTGACTGAAAATTAGGATGTTTACTCATAATAACACTCACCCCTTTCACAGTTTTCCTCCTTTAATTAGGAAAAAAAAAAAATCCGTTCTCCAAGCACCTAGTCTAAATCTATCTGTAACAACAATGCCTTTCACCTCTGGTTCCTCAACGACCTTATAGCAAGGTGCTACCATTTTGAAATTTCATCCACGCTGATACAGTTATATGCCCACAGTGACAAGATAGAATTTCTCTTATCTCTCTCCATGCAAGCCACAAGCATACACATACATGTAAGTGAGGGCAGGAGTAAATTTCTCCCTCACAATCTTAACAGTTAGGAAAGCACATGAACCAGAAAATTTCCACTCTTATTTACACCTAGAGAAGACTTTTTTCCTATCTGCAGCAGCAGAGAGGGATGACCCTGAGGACAGTTACTGTCAATGCTCACTCTCTCCCCTACCAACCAGCTACCAACCGTAATAATTATACAACAACCTGGAGTTTCCAAGTATATCAAGCACCTGCATATTCCCTATCTCTAAACCCACTTAGAAGTTACATATTTATGAAGTCACGTGAAAGGCGGAACTTACCGTTAAGCTATTTTTTAAATACATTTGTGTCAGAGCACAGATTTTGTACAATAAACTCTCAGAAAACTGCAGTTCCATTGATGGCAAAACAATCATTAATGAATTTGTGTAATCTTTCACCATTAAGACAAAGAACTTCTGAAGGGGAGTAATGAAGAAAAAAAACAGTAATATACATTTAATAAATCCCTCCGCAAGTGAAAAGTTTTTCAGAAGTAGAAAAAATTAATTTCTAACGTTTACTATTCCCATTCTGATTTCATTATGTGTAAGGCAGAGATATTTATTTTTCCAATATAGTTTAATACTTTCGATATTAATGTACTTATTAATAACTTATTTTTAATCAGGTTCATTACACAGATGAAAACCTAGAGGCAATCTAACACACTTAAGAAAAACTAGCAATAATAAAATAAACATTAATTCAACTAATCGAAATTGGAAAGAAAATCTTGCGGTTAATATACCGCTTGCCCGCTAGAAGGATTCGAGAGGCTCCTTTCTGCTTAAGGCAGAAGACACTTAGTTACAGAATTCCTTACAAAGAGGCTTCTGAATATCTACCCACAAAATAGTATCTCCAGATTCCTGGGGCTGAGTTATAGTTTCCAGACAGTACCCAAACACTTGCAGGGAGTTCTGTCAGCATCTTAATAGCCGTTTCGCTTCTGGATCTTCCCAAGCTCTAACAGGGTGCTGGGAGAGAGGCAGATATCTCTGACCTGATCCTGGTTCCTCTTGAACTTCAGACTTGGCACAGAGGTTTGCAGAGGTGCAGGCAGGATGTCTTGCAGATAGGCAGAAGGGCAGAGTATCACACTGACTAAGCAAGCCTATCGCGTGAAAGCGCTAAATGCTTATTCCTGGTAAACTAAAGTAATTCCAGGTATACAAGCCCAAAGCACCAGGACTTGTTATTATGCAGCAAAGCTCGCTTAGGATTCAGCAGACATAATACTGCAAAGCAAGTAAGGCAAAAGCATGGCAGAGAATAGCATAGCAATGAGGCAGAAGCAAATATGCAATGGCAGAAAGCACAGCACAGCATGTTGTGTTTGCCTGCTCATCTCCTTTTACCAATTCAGCCCAACACTCATGATGTTTTGGCCAATCAGAAGGGCAGTTTGCCAAACTTCACTGTATTAGGTGAGCTAGGGCTTGCTTTTACCTTTTCAGGGCAAAACACAAACAAGTGTATAAACACGTGAGGGTACCCTGTTTACAGCTTGGAAGGAGGGAAGGGGACTTGATGGCACCAAGACATTTTCCTCCTTTCCCACAGTCACTTCCCCCACCAGCAGAGTGGGGGAACAGGGAACATGTCTGGACAAGTCAGGACACGTTTAGGCCTATTTGCACTTTCCACAACACTATGGTGCTCATATCATTCCCTAAAACACACATGGTTATGAAACAGGATAAGCAAGCAACTGTCCAGAAGCATACAGACATAGCCAACTGTCTTTCAGCTGTAATTATGAATTACATAACCTACATTCTCAAAGCATTTTAAAGAAGTTTTATTCAATTGTATAGAAATGTGTAAAAAGAACTTTTTACAGTTCAAATTGAAGACCCGAGAAAACTTTCAAGATACACAGAAGAACAGACACAGTTTTCAGTATATGTTAGGTACACTAACTTTTGGATATGCCTAAGGTACAGAATTTTAGCAGGCATTATGTTTGTGAAGGCATCTGGAAAACATTAACAAGAAAATTAACAGAAATGTTACAAGGGAACTATTCTGGATAACATTGTTTAATTTACACTGCTCAGCTCACAACACTTGCATCAAATCTAGAAAATGAGAAACTAAAAAATCTCAAGTACATAAAAGCTTTTTTATAAGAAGTTAAAAATCTATATAGGCAAATATTACAGGCCTAACCATGAGAGCCTATGCTAGCTGCAATAATTTATTGTGCTTTAGAAAAATTCAGAAAACCAATACTGGCAAGAAAGTCAAGCTTTTTACTTTTTTCATTCTGTACATGACTGGCCATGTGCAGGTAGAGCAGTAACCCACTAAACACCTTCAGTAGACACTGAATTGTCCATTAATATTACACTTTACCACCTAGTTAGCACAGTACTCTTAAAAGAGACTAAACTAAAACACATCCTGTTATTTACTAATAGTTCTGTTCCAACAGGAATCTAGAAAGAAAAACAACACAACGTATAGGCAAAAAAAAGCCTCCAAGGTACACACTCAGAAGGAATTGTCATCTTAAGAGGCTACTCCCTAAGTTATATGGCTACTTAGCCAAATTGTGATCTCAGGGTTCAAGACTACCTCTGAACTATTAGGAAGACTCTTGAAAACGTAAGGATGCAAGATCCACCAATGACTTTAAAAGAAATACATTTTATTTGAGCACTTTAATTCTAAACCACTTTGCAAATAAAAACAGTCCTAGACTTTACTGGGCAAGCTCCACCAACCCTGACAGCAAAACAAACAACTCTGGAAAACAGCACGAAGGATCATTAGGTTACCACACTCTACCAATCACTCAACAAAGGCAACTGTAATGATTGAACTCAAGGATCTTCAGCTGAGGCAGCTGACACTGTTATAAAGGGAACTACCAGCTACACCACAGTCAGAATAGGGCCTGCATACAGTAAGGCCAGAGGTGGAAGTGAAAAATGAAGATATGACTTCAAAGTAGCCTCAGTAGTTGGTCACCACAACAAAAATAATGTTAGGCCATCATAAGTCAGCAATGTAAGAACAACTTAAAAACCAATGGGGAAAAAAAAAAAAAGGAGTAAAACGACACACTTCTATTTTGTTCAAATTACAATATCTAAGAGAAGGTCAAAAATGAGGCAGTCATTCTGTGGATGTTAAGTGTTTACTAAATCACTGAAATCCACAGAAATGCTCTTGAAATTAAGTATTTACTCTTACCAGTAGCTGTATGCACAGCCTTTCCACATCATATTGGAGCACTCAACAGCAGCATTTTCGAAGAAAAAAAAAAAAAAAAGGAAAAAAAAAAACCAAAACAAAACTAACCAACCACACACTGAAAAGGGCAAACTAAGCGCAAATCAGCTCATAGGGGGTTATAAGCTTTATAGCCTTACCAGAAAGCAGATTTTTATAGCCTTGTGTTAAAGTATACTGTTAGTTACTCCCATTCTACCTGCAGATCCTCCCCCTGCAAAAAAGGCATCAAAATATATTTCAACAGCACCTCAATCACCTTGCAAAAACTGCAAAGATTAAAGTAATATTATGTAATAGCTAAGGCTAGTAGTCATGACAGGTAATGACAGCTATTTCTATGTATTTCAGCATTTTGTGGTACCATTTCAATACAGTTTCCAAGTTAGCAAGTCAAACAAGACTTTGTAAGAGTGTATCTACAGCAGTTACAGAACACACATTAAAGACACAAAGTTAACCTGGATTTGTAGAACACTCCTCCCCATCTGAATCAATTCACCTTCACATACCATCAACAAATTCACATTTTACACTACAATGGAGAGCTAACTGCAACTACCACATGAAGGAGTAACCCTGAATTCAATTATTTTAGCATTGTTTGAAAAGAATCCATGATGAGGCCCCTTTGTCTCTAGAATCAGCTGTTAAAGGCTTAAGCGCCAATCAGTTAACTGCACTGTTTTCAAGGAACTTCACACTCAGACATGTCCTAGGGATATGAAGGGACATTGCACACTTACACATGGTACATTTCATATTAAGTCTTATCTTTGAAGTCAGCATACCTTTTAAGGTAGTATCTGTATAGTAAGTAGGCCATATCTTGACACAAGTACTCTTTAAGACCATTGTCAAGAAAGATGAGAAACTGCCTGTCACAAAAATGACACAACTCTAAAGAGTAGTAAGAGGAGGAAAATGAGAATAACCATCAAAAGCTCTCTCGTATTTGGTATAAGAAACAAGCTAACAGCATAACGGGAAATAACCTTCAGTAACAGTGATTCTCTCTCCTTGTTGAGCCTCAGTGAACTCTTTTTGAAAAATGTTTTTTTTTTCCAAACCACTTTATTGAATCACTTTCTATTAAAAAAAAAAGAACAAAACCACAAAACATATTCTCATGCCATATCATCAGTAAGTCAACTGTCATCTTTCTAGTATCTGGGAAAAGAAAGTGAAAGGGAAGGAAAACAAGAAAGCAAGTATGAGAAGTTTACAGCAGAGAGCTTCATGCTAAAGAAAGGCTGTCATCAAACATCAATGCATTAAAAACAAAAACCCAACAACATAGCCCATCCTGCAACAAAACAAATACTTTAAAACAGCTACTACATCAGCTGTGTATTTACAGATGTGAACATGGTCAAGAGTTCAGCCTGGCAGCAGATCGCAAGGAAAGAAATAGACTAAGTTGTCAATGGAAGACTACTACTCAGACTGAGAAAACAGTAAAACAGTGTTCAAGAGTAAAATCAATTAAAAATGTTAACTAACTTTAGGGCTGCATCTTTAAGTTGGTAATTTCATTAATATTTAGAACTACACTGAGTCATTATTTACTTGAGGAAAGGTTCGCTGAGAAGTATTTCTTCTTAAATCAGATTATTCCTAGTATCTTCCAGCAAACTGATAGATTAAGACTCCATTTACTGCAGAATTCCTTTTCCTACGTCTCACTTCCCAATGTGAGAAAGTAAATAGTTTTGGAAAAGAAGATTTTAGTAGTAACAGTTTTTTTTTAATTTGGTTAGGCTAGCATTACCTGTAATGACAAAAACTCTGGACTGTCTTCACTTAGTGGTATCAAAGAAAACAAAGTATTTGTCAAGTCCTTCAACCAGATCAGCAACTCACTGGATATGAACACTCACAGTATGGATTTCTGACCACAGCGAAACTTGTAAGATAGAAAAAAAAAAAAAAAATCTATGCATGACAGTAGAAAATTGCATGGTATAGCAAATATGCTACAGACAAACTTCAAAGCTAATGATGCAGAGTTGAATTTTACAGAACACGGTTCGGTCCTAGCAGTAACAATACAATGCACCACAGTTAACAAACATGACTATTTAAATGATCCATTATTTAAAGGTATGTTGTGGAAGGTCTATTTTTATTTTATTTTGCTTCAGCCAAAGAATCAATTTAATTATCCAAAGGCCTATTCTAAGGAAGCTGCGCACTTTAGTAAATTTCATACTTTCAGTCAGAGTGAAGCATTTCAAAATTTGGTGGCTATCATAATGAATGACTACTTGGCTATAACCAGTAAATTATTCTAGCGGCTTTCCTAGAGCTGTCTTCAGGTTGTTAAATAAAAAAAATCCAAACACACAAGTTAGCATTGCTGCAGAAATCTACTAATGATATGAAGTTACAGACTCCTGCTTGAACTTTTCCATCTAGAAGTAGCACAGTTGGTTGTTTACCTGGTGACATAAATATTCCACAATGATCCTGTAATTTGGATGACTCCACTTAAGCTTTACACTGCTGTAAACTTATTATATATATAAATTATTTTCTCCTCACTTCCAGTTATCCACACTTCTTAATGTGGACAGAAAAAGCAGCAGAGAAAAAAATACTGATGTATACATATATGAGTACTGAGTATATATATATGTATATATATATATATATATATATATATACACTCAATACCAGCATTGAAGTGTTATTTCTCT
>WAAF01009421.1:0-11476 GCA_013400475.1 Tricholaema leucomelas | reverse complement strand
GCATTGAAGTGTTATTTCTCTCTCAGTAGCAGCTGCCTAATTATGCCATGCCAGTGCTTCTCCACTAGAAGCTTCCAAAGCAAAGTAGACAAAGACAGAAAAGTTAGGACATTTGTTACTTTAGGACAGTGATCGTAACAGAAGCAATTACTATCAATGTGTATATGACCGAAGTCAAGCCTTTAAATATAAGGTTTGAAAAATTAAACACCTATTATGACTTACAGTAACCCAAATAGAAGGCAATATACGCACTATGTCTCTGTACCTTCAATATCTACTCTTGGTTACAACCTAGAAAGCGATCTATTTGACAGCAGATCACTTCAGATGTTAACAAAGCACCTTCAATGGTTACTTTGGTTTTACATCATAAACAAGCAAGCAAAAAACAAGCACAAAAAAAAAAAACCCAAGACAGAAAAAAACCTACACCAACTCAAAAACACAACCACACCACAAAAACCCAAACCATATTCACCAAGGCCAGTAGGGGGTGCTCTAAATAACTGCGGTGGGGTAATGAAGAGACCATTTGCCTTGCCTTAGGACAAGCCAGTAGCATGCTGTGTTTAGTTTGGGAGCTCACTTAAGTTCATGGTGCCATGTCTTTTTTACAGAAAAACTGCATCTGAAATGCAGAAGCACTCCTTGAAGCAGAAAGTAAATGATTCGGTTTGTGCTATCACCATCACAAGGGCAAACTAATCTGCGACAGAAAACTAAGAGCACAAAGACTTGAGGAGGATTTGTATTCCATGTTATGTATTTCATGATTTGCAAGCTGTTCAAGATAACAAAAAGTAGACATAGGGAATGCAATTAAATGCAAAAAGACTGTGTTAGAGTTTTTACCTACACAACGTCTATTCTGACATAACTAGTTCAGGTCTTTATACTATGACTGTGCTGAGTTGGTATCTTATATCGAATTATGTTGTGAAATGGCAGAAATGGCCCTAGATCATTCCGCAAGTGTAATTCAGTATTCCATCTGCCAGTTCTTCGGTGCATCAGCCTCCCCCAAACCAAAAAGAAAAAAGACACGCACATTCCAATGAAGCCTCTCTCAGCGGGGCTCACCCAGTTCCCCCTTCCCTCCCTTCCTCCCTCGCCCAGGCCTTGCCAGGTTCCCGAATCCCCTTTGATTTCAAGGTTTCATTTTGTTGTAAACAGCAAAACGAAAGGAGAAAGCTTCCAAAGCGAGGATCCTTACCCTTGAAATCCCGCCATGCGCGCAATAAGGAGGGTGAATTGTTTTTCCTTTTTTTGGATGGGAGATGAAGGGGGAGGGGGAAGAAACAAAAGCCTAACCGGAGGAGAGGCTAAACGGCGGAGACAGAGGGAGAAGGCGGAGACCCTGGTGGAGGAGCAGGGCGAGCGTCAGCCATGTTGTGTGTGTTGGTCCAGTATTTACAAACCTGCAGCTGCTGCAGCGCTTGGAGTCTGGGAGAGAGGGGAGCGAAGGGAGGGAGCGAAAAAGACGAGGAGGGAGGAGAAGCAGGCATAGGGAAAAGGAAACGAGGGAAAGGAGGGAGGGGGGGGAAGGAAGGAGGGAGGGAGGGGAAGGAGGGAGAGCGAGGAGGGAGGAGGGGATAGCGGCGGCAGGAGACAAAGGATCCCCGCGCAGCCCGCACACAAGCGCGCTCGGAGAACCTCACACGGCCGCAACGCTCCTGCAGCCCCTCTGCTGCCAGCCTGCCGCGGCTCGGCTCGGCTCCGCCACCGCCGCACTCGAGCTCCACTTCGCCCAGCTTCTCCGCAGCGGGCGGCAGGAGAAAACACACATAACGCTTCCCCCCACCTCCGCCTGCCCCTGCATGCATTATAGATGGTGAAGTTTATCTGCCGGCAACTCTTCAGCAGGCCCCAGCCTAAACATAACAGCTCCGGGGCGGGGGGGGCTCCAGGGAGTGGCTTCAACCCCTCCCGACGGGACACGGATAGTGGATGCCGAGCGGGGCCCGTGCCAAGGAAGAGTGGCAGGCCCCCGAACCCTAAAATGGTGGGGGTTGCCTGGCAGCCGGGCCGCTGCGGGGGAGGGAGCGCAAAGACAGCAGTATGAGTGCGGAGCTCCCATTGCCCCGTTGCTGCCCTCCTTCCTTGGCTTACGGGCGAGCCTCTGAGGTAGGCGGCAGGGGTGACACGAGATGGACGCCGAACCACGGTGCAGAAAGGGCCTGGAGCGTACTCTTAATGTCAGCCCTGGGGGAGGGGAGGCAAGGGTCGGTTGGGTTGGTATCTCCTGTTCCGACTCCCCCCACAGCGACTCCCTCCGGCTCTGCCCGGTACTGGGCCGAGCTAGGCCAAGGGCGGCGCGACGCGCTGCGCTCTTCCCCCCCACCTTCCCCACACCTCCCCCACTCTCCACCCGTCGTCTCCCCTCCCCCGCCTTCCCCGCTCGCTCACCTGCCGGCGGGACGGGCGCCCCAAGGTGCCAGGCGGGCGGCCCGGGGGTGCCAGCGCTGCAGCTGCAGCGCCCTGCCTTGCCGGGCCGCTCAGCTCCTCCGCGGCGGCAGCGGGTACGGCCTCTCCCCTTGTCTCGTTTGCCCCCCTCCGTCGCCGCTGCCTCCTGCTCGCCTTTGCCACATTTGGATCCTCCTATCCTTACGCGAGCTCCACCGCCAGGATAGAGGCCTCCTCACCTTCCTGCCAAATAGTGAGCCACCCGCATCGAGCCGTTCAAAACACAGGGCCGGGCCCCGCCCTCCTCTGGCTCGCCCCCCCGCTCCTCCCGCGGTCGGCGCGCCGGCGCACTGTGCTCCCAAACTGCGACAGGAGCGCAAGCAAACTGTTCCTGCCCCGCCCGTCGTCGCCGATTTCAGCACGCCTGTGCGGCCGCGGCACCTCTCCGCAGCTGTTCTGCTGGCGCCTCAAGCTGTGTGTTACTTACTGTCACGGTGGAGCCGCGGTTCGTTCCAGAAGTCTTCTTGTGGGTGGCCGGGCCGTCCTGAAACACAGACTATGCTGCCCTGGGGCGACTGGTGCCCCTGGCTCTTCCCGCTCGGTCTTCGCAGCACGCCCGGCACCGCCTCACGGGCGGGCCACAGTGGTCCGTGGCAGCGGTGCCGCTCAGCAACCGCGGCTCCTCCCCATGCAGGCCTTGGGGCTGCATCTTAGGGCCTTACTGGTTTTCGTTGTGCCCTGCAGTTTCCAGTGCTTTTCTGCGATGTACCTGGTTGTCGCGCAATCCTCAAACAATGTTAAGGTGATCTGGAGAACTGCTGGTGGCCGTGTTTGTACAGAAAGGCCCCAAAGTGTCCTAGTACCTGAAGGCTGGCTGGGCAAATTGGTTGTAATAGAGGCTGTGGAGTGAATTGGCATCACATTGATGTTAGAAAATAAAACCGGCTACATTTTGCATGGAGAGGCAACGTTATTGTGATGAGTAATTCCTTGAAAAATTAATTTTAAAACTTAACCATCTACAGAACAGGTAAACAAAGGATTGGGGGAACACTTCAGAAATCCCAGCTGAACAAAAGCACTGGTAACATGCGCATTAGGTAATCTTGATGGACTGCCCGAGATGCTCTCGGCTTTTGCCTTCCATTAGGGTGGCAGACAATACTTGAGAAGGCAGTTGATGGAAAATGTGCAATAGTCAAGACTTGGCCAGCAGTTGCCAGACCACAGATGAGTGCCATCTTCTGAAGATTTTTATCATTACTGTTCGATTCCACAACATTTGAAAGACAAGTAACTTGAAGATCATTATCTGCTTAATGAAACGTGAATGGTCTAGATGGAGCTGAACACAAGGAGAACATTTGGTAAGACAACATCTTTCAGATGACACTCTGTAAGCCCTTATAGGAAAGAAAAAAAAGTAATCTGTTTTCTGAAAGTATGAAAATAGTGTCATCAAATCCTAGTCCTACCTCATTCAAGCACAGATTTCCAAGAGCCATTCATAGCTTCAGACTGAAAACAAATCAGGAAACAGTAAGAGAGTAAGATAATACTCTCCTTTGACAAATCAAGTAATTTGTATAACAATGAAAACAGGTGAACAGCTGGATTCTGGTCTGCATTAGCAGATAAAATAGGTCATTTTTCTCAGCAGAGCTTGGCAAATTTATTGTGACATCATGTGATTTCTTTAGCTACAACATCGCAAGAAAAATGAATGTTAAGTGAGCCTGCAGCCTGTGTTGGTACTGCCGGACCCAGAGACAGGATCTTGCACTTGGCCTTGTTGAACCAACCTCATGGAATTTGTTCAGCTGGGCCCTCTTCTTGAGCTTTCTGTCTTTTTGCCTAGTTGGTCAAAAGCACTGCTGCTGGATACTTCCAGGTTAACTATGACTTTGTAGCATAAGAAAGCTTATTAGCAGTGTCATGATTCTGTAGCATTAAGAGACAGGAGAAAAACTTGTTCATCTGTTTTGCTCACAGGCCATAGGGTAGCTTTGTGAACAGAAAGTATCCCATGAGAACACCTTTGGGTATAAAACAGTTGTATCTGCTTCAGTCCTCCCACACTTCCTCTATACCCAAGCTTTCCTGCCCGAATACCGTCAGCAATGGTCTGATCCCTTGAGTGCAGCCCAATGATGCACAGCAGAAATGACTGGGAGTTGTTATTCAAAATACCGTAAGGTTTTTTTTTGCTGAATCCACCATAGGACAAATCTCCTTTTCTAAAAGTACCCTTAAAATTCTCTGCTTTGGCTCTTGCTAACTACATTATGTATCACCCCTTATAATTACTCTAACTGTAAGAGAATGTTTTCTCAAACTGGGCATGCTTGTGGGCTCCGCCCTAACTAATTTAAGTGACCTGTGCTTGAGTTTTTCTGCCTGCATTTACCATAGATAACCTCAAGAATGTTCATGGATGTTCCTGTGTCTGTTAATAATTGGGACTTTTTTTCTGAGTTCCCAATGACTATTTTGATTGAGGATCATCCCCAAGAATATACAGGCAAAGGTGCCAAGGTCTGTGGTGCCAGTCTACAGAAACCTGGGCCTCAGTAGCAGATCCCACAGACCTTGTCTAGGACTCACTGTGAAGCTGGCCAAACTAATTTATAGAACTTGGTACAAATTCACTGAGGGGTCAGGGAAAGTGCTGTACTTCAGCCCTTTACCTTTTCAGCTCTGCACACAGAGCCTTGACTATGGCAGATTGTCATATCTTCTCAGATCATTTAGTCCATTCCAGAGTCAGTTTCTGAATTAATATTACGTAAATTCAGGAGATTTTTGGCAGGGATTATGAGTAGGCAGTGAGTTGAGCTGCAGCTCTGAATGGCCTTATCTTTCTTTGTCCCAATGGGCTTTGGTCATAAGGTAGTCTCCTCTAGCTAAAGAATAGAAGATTTGACTCCTTCAAGAAACAGTGAATGAGGGTGGATGTTGGGAGGTTTCTGCCCTTTTGCCTGAAGCAAATTGAGGGCCATAATCAGAATAAATTCGTTAGAATGGGCTTACAGTTGTTTTCCTCTTGCAACTGACCAGACCTGATGGTCTCAGTATCCTCTAACAGTACAATCAAGCTCAAATGAGTATTGAGACTTTTCAGTTGGAAAATTAGGCTAAAACCATTATTCACCCATTAAAAGTTTGTGTCTGGATTAACTAACCTGCTTTAGTATTTCCTAAACATACACACGTCTGTTTTAGACAGGCTTCCATGAGCCAGCTTTGTTACACACTCTGCGTTAAAGAGTGGATACATGCTCCACATTCACATGCACAAGCCAGAGTATTTCTATTGACAGAACCTAACTGCTTTATAGCCGACGTAGCCTCATGAAGCTACTGTTTCCTCTACTTCTTCCTGAACACTTTCTCCTAATTTTCCTCTTCTTTCAGCCTTTTTAGGTTACTATAGAGTTAATGGGTGGAGTCCTGACAGCTTAGGCTAGAAGGAGGTCCTGGCAATGTGTCTGTAGGAAAGGATTCCAAAGTTTCAGAAAAAATTCTTAGCCGAGAAAGTTCAGAGGTTAGGAGAGTAACACGACTCTCTTCTGCCCTCATAAAAGCTAATAGCCCTTCATGCAAATAAATGTTTTCAGTTAAATGTTTACTGATTGCATTGCATGAATGGATTGATTGGATCACTTTATGTTGCACTGATAGAAACTGAGCTGCTGATGTTACCCTTTTCTAAATAATTTTATAAACCTCTTTGTTTCAAATATTTTACTTTTCTAATATCTAACCATAGTTTTTCTGTTTGTAAACAAGATCTAATACTTTTCTCTCTTTCTCACTTCTGATTAAGGTAGTGTTGTGTTCTACTTCAGGAATTTCTTCCCTCCTTCATTTTCTGTATTTCTTTTTGAAAGTACTTTACCTTCTCATTTTTTTCATCTTGGGAGATCCTATGCATGATACAAGGAGTGCAATAACATTTAGATGGTGCAAGGGTTTTTTTGCTGCCTTTCAGTCTTGCTGATTTGCAATGTCTAATTTATTCTTCACATGCAGCAAAGACGAGACCTGCTGCTTTAGACTCACCAATGCTCCAAGGATATTTCCTTTGTTTAGTCATCATTGTGTAGATCAACAACATTATTTTCTCAACATATTTTTTAGCACAGCCTGCATAATCTGTTTCATGTCGTCAACATCTCAATGTACCTTTGCACAAACACTAGTGCTAAATTTCAAGCCTATTGCAATTACATTGTTTTCTGTAAGAACCAATTTCAGATACACTGTCCTTCAGAAGTTAGTTGCTTCTGAGCATCCAGAGATGTACCAAAATGTACGTTACTGGCATGTGCAGTTAATATCCTCACTGACAAGCATCCTAATTTTACCACTTGTGTCTCAGTTCACAGGCTTACAGGCTACAAAACGAAAAATGGAGTGCGGCTCCATCTTTAGTGAAATACTGTGTGTTTCTTCTGTTCCTTCACAAATGTGAAATCAACAAAGACTAATTTCTGTGCCTAGAAACTGGAACTGCATTCAGTCCTACACATAGTTCTTATAGAGTACTTTCTTTATTCTGTTGGTGGGAGGGTAGTGTAAAAGTGGAATGTTAATTTGTCTTAATCTTGGGTTGCCTCAGGGTAATTGTACGTCTTCTGGGAACAAAGGGAGGTTCCTGAGAGGCATTACCTTGGAAAACCCTCTCAGAGCAGGATCATCAAGTGCTAACTGCTCTTTCAGCTCTTCCTGGTTCTCTGTGAGTGCTGTGAATTTTATCTATTGTCCACTGGGAGTTGTGTGTTCATGCCTGCAAGGAGAAATGCATAATCCTGTGTTCCTATACCATGCATTTCACAGGTTGAAGTCTTGACCTGGAATGGGAGGCTGTTGGCTTGATTGAGAAACATTTGAGATTGACTGTCCATTAGAGCCATTTTTTTCCCTCCTGAATTTCCAACAGCTCCTGTCTGCCTGCAGGTAGACATGTCAGGGCAGACCTATCTGTTTAACCCTCACAGCTTTGCATCTGAGCTCTTAGTTCAGCCACTTTGTGTGAGTCAGTGGACTGCCTGAGCCCAAGCTTGGATGAATATTCACTGAAGTTATTTGAGGAAGTGTTGGTGGTTGTGCATGTGCAGCCTAAGACTCTGTAGCTACCTGGCAGCTAACTACCAGTTAATGTCTGTAAGTAGTAGAGGCTCTCAGATGTAGTAGAAACTCTCAGGTGTTGACAGAAGCAAAAACAACAGCTACATTTTATGTTTACAAGTAGTCTTATGGAAAGGAGCCAGCATTATTTTTTGGAATGGAGGTGTTTGTTCAAAAGGATTCCTTTAAAATTGTGTTATTCTTGTAATCTGTGGAACACAGAAAACAACAACAACAAAAAGGATGAGGGAACACATCAGAAATCCCTGCTGAAAAAAAAAGCAACAGTTACAAGTTCTATACACAGTCTTGATGGACTTCATTGGACTATCCGTGGTGCTTCTAGCTTTTAGCCTCCATTAAGGCTGGCCAGACTTCCTTCCATTAGAGCTTGAAAAGTGTAGTATGACATGATACAACTTTTTCTCTTACAACATCGTTAGACAAAGATACTTGAGTGCATGAAGACAGCCATAAAGAATTCTTCATTTGGCTTCATGAGACTCCCTGTACCTTAAGAATTGAAAAGAGTTTGATTTGATTAGTGCCCAGGTGGCCAGTAGAGCCAATGGCATCCTGACCTATATCAATAGTGTGGCCAGTAGGACAAGGGAGGTTATTCTTCCCTTGTACTAGGCATTAGTCAGGCCACACCTTGAGTACTGTGTCCAGTTCTGGACCCCTCAATTCAAAAGAGATGTTGAGGTACTGGAACATGTCCAGAGAAGGGCCACAAAGCTGGCGAGGGGGCTGGAGCACAAGCCCTGTGAGGAGAGGCTGAGGGAGCTGGGGTTGCTTAGCCTGGAGGAGAGGAGGCTCAGGAGTGACCTCACTGCTATCTACAACTACCTGAAGGGAGGTTGTAGCCAGGTAGGAGTCAGTCTCTTCTGCCAGGCAACCAGCAACAGAACAAAGGGACACAGACTCAAGTTGTCCTGCTGCCTTAGAGATTAGTTCAGACACCTCCAAGGTCTGATACCACCTGTGACAGTTTGGGTGTTACCCTCACACACTTATGAAAATCACCCAGACTAGACTCAGATGGCTGGAAATTAAGGAGTGAAGATCTATTTACAGCTTCATACAAGCAGGTATACAGATATATACAAGTGAAAAAGGTAATACAGAAACATAGCACCCTTCCCAGAGACCAGAGTCCTCAGGAAGGGCTCCCAATCACCCTTCCACTTTCTTTCCACCCCTTCA
The DNA here is from genome assembly GCA_013400475.1 of Tricholaema leucomelas. NCBI lineage: Eukaryota > Metazoa > Chordata > Aves > Piciformes > Lybiidae > Tricholaema lacrymosa > Tricholaema leucomelas. Next base: position 2,734 of record WAAF01009421.1, on the reverse strand, counting down.
CCTTATCCCAGAGTTTGCCTTACGTTCAGGGTGAGTTTGGGAGATCGGCTAGGGGAGTTAGAAAGCAGAAGGATTAGTTACACAGACAGCAGGTTAGGGAGAAAAATGCAGGCAGCCAGAGACACACAGCAACTGTGTTATATATGTTTGTGTTCTTGATTTTATACATCTCAGCAAGCCTATGAATGAAGTAGATATCACCATTGTTATCTTTTCACAGCCTATAATTTAATTGTTCTCTCCAAAATATTCCAGCTAGCTTCAAACTAGCACACCACCCCTACAGAAGACCTTTGCTTGATCTGGATTTGAAGGAGGAATGGCATCTTGCCTCTCAGCCTGATTTTCAGCTGATATCTTTAAATGTTGGGATTAGTCTGTTCTAACTTTGCTTTGAGGGAATAATTAAGGGGACTTTATTAAAGAGTCACTTTAATTGTCTCCCTAGCTAATTTGTCTTTCCAAACAAGTTGTTATAAAGCTGATAGAAAAGTTATTTAAAATTAAAAAAAAATTTGTTTGCAGAATGAGAGGGTTGCAGCTTTTATGAAAAATCAAACCTACAGGAAGCAGATATCTCTTTTACCAATTCTAGTAAAACAGAAAAAAATAATTTTAGGTGATCTTCATAAAAAATTGCCTTACTTAAAGTGAATCTTTGCATGCATCAGGAAGTGGTGATGATAATCAATCTGCTTACAGTTGAAAAATATACAAAAATGAATGAAACTCCCCTACATTTAAAATAAATCAGTACTTCAATTTAAGCAAAGTCTGGTAAACAATTGATGTTATAGAGTGGTTGTGTCAGGGTTTTTTTCTAACTTGGTCTCAATTATTGTGTTTTTTCTGTACAAACCAAAGCCTTCTATTTTATGAATGTAGTTAGATCCTTTTTGTAGGTAAATGATTTATTACTGTGTGTCAAAGAATGGTAAACCTCTGAAGAGAAAGAAGAGTCTTAATAGATGTGTTTGAAGACAAGACTCACAGATACTAACTCAACCATCCTTCAAAACAGACTTTCTGTTTTGTAAAATGAAATCCTTCTTCAGACTTGCTTTGGTCACAGCAAGGGAGAATACCAAATGAATCATACTACTATTGCTGAAACGTAAACCTTTCCTCTCTTTTATCTTCTCCCTTTCACACACACATACACAAAAGCAGTAGTTCTCAGCATTTGGGTCAACAAAGCATAGTAGTTTTTCTCCTTGATAAATGTTAATGTAGGCAAAGAAAATCTCTATGGCAGACAAGAAAGATAGTATTCTGAAATACACTTTTTGTCATTTACCCTATATGGACTTTGAAACATGAAAAGCCTCATAAGCAGCTTAACTTGCAAATACATGACATTTATTTCCATTCTCAGAATTTTAGCTTTAAAAGAGGTACAGAAGCAGTTGAGACACATATGCTGTCTATGTAATGTGCTTTAAGATTTTCCAGAGAAACCAACATTCCAGGACAACAGTAATAAAAAAGTACATAACATGAAAAATAGCAGCTGTGAGAAATCTTTGAGGGGAAAAACAGGCATAAAAAGCATATTACTCCCAAACTAGTAGCCTTTGAAGAAGATAGGAAAACTTAGTTCTTCCAAATATTCTGTACTGGGAGTAGAAAAAAAAAAATTGAAATGCTGATCTGTTTTATAAGGAAATGTCGTTAATTAAGTTGAATATTTGCTGCTATTATTCAAAACCATCCTTCCTCATGCCAGCTTCAATATGAAAGTGCTGGCTGGAGCTACGTTATCATGAGTCTTGAAGTTCAGTTTGCAACGTGCGAGGCTTCCTGTTCTGGTTGGTGCTTTTGGGTTCTGGGTCTTCAGGTGCTCGCTTTTTTCTGCAGGGATGGCAAGACAGGTAGAAGTTGGGCAGCTTGCTAGTTTTATGCTTTATGCTGGATGGGTTGGTTTGTTTGGTTTGTTTGATGTGTTTTTGTTTTTTTTTTTTTTTTCTGCGTTTGCTGTGCTTTTTCTGCAGATAATCTAAGATAAGGTAATTGTGCATTGCATTATTACCTGAGGTAATAGGGCATTATGTTATCTTATTTTCTGTTAAACTAATTTTATCTCAATCCAGAGGTGTGTGGGTTTTGTATGTTACTTTTCCTCAGCTCTATGTTGGGGGAAAACAGACAAGTTAATCCCTTACAGTGTGTTAATCTGTTACAGGAAACCAAGTTTATTACCATACAAGATGGAAAGTATGATGTAGATAATCCTGTGTGATTTTTCTTCCAGTAAAGTTGGATTAATTACCAAATATTACAGGCTATTTTAAAGTTTAATTATGAACATAATACTTAATTGTATTTTGATTTTCTATGGAATTTACATAATTTTTACTCTGTATTTCTTAGTTTAATTCATTACTCTTTCATTTTTTATGTATAATAGTTACTTTTTTTGTTTTAATTATAGTCATGCTATTACCAGGGTAGATGCATTTGTTAGTCCTTACACGTAGATTGTATAAAAAGAAAATTAAGCTTTATTGTGTTCTGTGTTGATACTGAAGTTGAGTAACTTGGTAGAATGATTTACTGTATGTCATAAGTTTTTTGTTTAAGAGCATGACAGACTGAGATTATTTCACTTTACTCTTTTTAAGGGATAAAGGGCAGTAAAATAATAATGTGGTCACTGAGTTAGAAAGGAGTACAGAAATGCTCTATTTAAAAATGTGCCGGAAGAGATATGGCATACACGAATCCTTAACACCTA
>WAAF01009420.1:0-43552 GCA_013400475.1 Tricholaema leucomelas | reverse complement strand
TGGAACCGGATGAGCTTTGAGGTCCCTTCCAACCTAAACTATTCTATGATTCTATTCTTATATATATATATTTATATATATATAAACTTAGAAATTTGGTCAGAATTTTCCTTTTTGATAATGCTGAATTGAAGTGCACAGTGGAAAACTTCAGTTGCTGAGTGTATATGATCATCACTGCCGCATTCTCCTAAGGAAAGAAGCATATTCTTCTCTTTGTCAATCTTTCTTTGCAACACTTTATCATCCAGATACCAAAGTGCTACGCTAAGAGGGCACTGGCATTGTGGACTAACATCTTCAGCCACTGGCAGGAGTGTGGCAAGGAGCAATGCCATCATTTTCAAAGTGCATATATCCTAAGGCCTGGCTCAACAGTCTAAGTTAGGGTAATGGTCATGTGCAGCATCCTGGACATGGATGAGTAATACAAGTTTCAAAGTCATGTGTAGAAGGAGCAACAGATTCCAACTTCTGTCCTAACCTCAAATGACCAGAAATTGTATCAACATCCATCCTTAATTTAACCTTGTCTTGACTGAGATAGAATACAGTTTATGCTGACTGTTAATTAGTAACAGCAATATTAATTATTTTCAAATAACATAAGTTAACTGACAATATTTTTTCTAGTATGAGAATAATATTTATAGGGCTGCTGTGCTGAAAGACAGGATGATTTCCTTCTAGGAATGGATTAGTTCATTTCATACGAGCTTTGTTTTTCCTTTGAGTACCATAGAGGTGCTGATTCCAAAGACAGGAGAATTTCATTGGATAAATGACTGAAGATTAATTGCAGATCATTATGTACTGGAAAATACAGACAATCTCACACCAGGAAATGCAGAGCTATCAGTACTGAAAAAAACATCAGCAAGTTTATTTACTATTTTCATAGAATCATAGAATCAAACAGGTTGGAAGAGACCTCCAAGATCATCCAGTCCAACCTAGCACCCAGCCCTATCCAGTCAACCAGACCATGGCACTAAGTGCCCCATCCAGTCTTTTCTTGAACACCTCCAGGGATGGTGACTCCACCACCTCCCTGGGCAGCCCATTCCAATGGCAAATCACACTCTCTGGGAAGAACTTCCTCATAATATCAAGCCTATACCTCCCCTGGCACTACTTGAGACTGTGTCCCCTTGTTCTGTTGCTGGTTGCCTGGCAGAAGAAAGCAACCCCCATCTGGCTACAAACTCCTTTCAGGTAGTTGTAGACAGCAATGAGGTCAGCCCTGAGCCCCCTCTTCTTCAGCCTAAACAATCCCAGCTCCCTCAGCCTCTCCTCATAGGGATGATGGGCAAATAACCCATCTGAATGAAGAAATAGTAGTTTAGCTAAATAAAGAGTAACAGAAAGACACCCTTTATGAAATGAAAAAAAAATTACTAAATAACATTGAACTTGTTGTCCCCCTGTTGACTTTCTTCTCCAAATGAGAATATATAGGTCAAGAAGCAAGGAGTGTGTCCAGAGAAGCGTGATAAAGCTGGTGAGAAACCTGGAACACAAACCCTACAAGGAGAGGCTGAGGGAACTGGGGTTGTTTAGCCGGGAGAAGAGGAGGCTCAGGAGGGACCTCATTGCTGTCTACAACTACCTAAAGGGAGGCTGTAGCCAGGTGGGGGTTGGTCTCTTCTAGCAACAGAACAAGGGGACACAGTCTCAAGTTGTGCCAGAGAAGGTATAGGCTTGATATTAGGAGGAAGTTCTTGACAGAGAGAGTGATTTGCCATTGGAATGGGCTGCCCAGGGAGGTGGTGGAGTCTCTGTCCCTGGAGGTGTTCAAGAAAAGACTGGATGAGGCACTCAGTGCCATGATCTAGTTGACTGGCTAGGGCTGGGTGCTAGGTTGGACTGGATGATCTTGGAGGTCTCTTCCAACCTTGTTGATTCTATGATTCTACAATTTATGACTCTTGTGGTGACTAGAAATTAGGTCTGATGTCATGCTTAGGCAACAAGATTGTTCTCACGAGCCATACTCTGTTGAACAGGAAGGTGGTGAATCTAAAAGAACAAGCTTGGCGACATGCTTTTGATCAACAGCTCCAGGACGTGGTTTCAAAATGGAGCTCTGGGCAAGTGAAAGAAAAAAACAAACAACCAACCCTCCCCCACAAAAAATCCCACAACCTAAAACCAACTAACCAGCCAAAAAAACAAACCAATAACAAAGGGAAAAAAAAAACCCACACTAACAAAAAACCCAAATATACAAAACCCCCAAATAAACAACACACACCACACACAAAAAAAAAACCCAAACAAAAAACTGTAAACCACAAAGAGTTAATACAGTGAATACAAAGCAAAACAAGTGTTTCATTATATCTGAAATTGTGTCCTGTTTTCTTCCTGATGGCACAAAAAAACGGGTAGTTTGGGTCAACCCAAAACTACTTCCTTCAGGTTCCTAGCTCTCTGCTTTACCTCTTTTTTCCACCATAGAACCACAAGCTCATAAAAATGTCATTAAGAATCCAATTAATGAACATTGAGATGTACACAAACAATTTGTAAACATGGAGAACTTCACTGGTTCTTTATCCTCTTTTGGCTACTTCACACTCCAAATCCCTTCTCTTACTCTACATACCAAAGATAAAAGTAGGATCACCTCTGTCAACCTTGAGACCCTAATGCAACACAGAAAACCAGGCAAACCCTCACAATTCTGACTGGAAATAAAAGAAGAAAACAAAAACCAACCAAACAAAACCCAAACCAACCAACCAAAAAAAAAAAAGCCTCAAAATGGTGGATCATTTTAAGTTGGCAATTTTATGTAAGCAGAAAACACACCCACAGAATAGAATAGAATAGAATAGAATAGAATAGAATAGAATAGAATAGAATAGAATAAAATCAAACAGGCTGGAAGAGACCTCCAAGATCATCCAGTCCAACCTAGCACCCAGCCCTATCCAGTCAACTAGACCACGGCACCAAGTGCCTCATCCAGGCTTTTCCTGAACACCCCCAGGGACGGTGACTCCACCACCTCCCTGGGCAGCCCATTCCAATGGCAAATCACTCTCTCTGGCAGGAACTTCCTCCTAACATCCAGCTGATAACACCCTCCAAAGAACAGTTTTACAGGAAAAAAAAAAACAACAAAAACACAGAAGCAACACCCCAAAAAACAATTTAAAAAGCTAAAAAAAACCACAAACACCAAAAAAAACCCCCATATGCACACACACAAATGTATCCATAGCATTTCTGATCAATGTTCTGAGCCAAAACTTTTCAAAACGGAGTAATTTTTGGCAGAAATCTGTATGTTCCAGAATTTTAATTTGCTATGGAAACTGCCTGCATGAGAATAACAAAGTCATAGACCAGCCATTTCTAGTCAACATGTCCTCCACTTTCAAACAAATCACACAAGTGAATGATTGATATGTAGTCCCCAGACAGCTTCTCTGTAAGGATTATTCCTTGCAGCACAGACGTGTTTTTTCTTGATGAACACCTGTGAATTAGCTATATTTTTCAGCTGCCTTGCATAATCTGTCAGCTGATGCAAGTCATACCCAGTCCAGCTCAAACATCCCCTAAGTGAGCTGAACTCCATGACAGGCTGTGGGTGGGCCAAATGCTGTTTTCCTTATGTGAATTACACCTCCTCTGGGAGGGGTGGCAGGACAGATTCATGTGGTCATATTCTATCTTTACATTACCATTACAGCTTCTCTAGAAACTCAAGTTGAATGTCATCAAACCTCTAATTTTCTTTCCTTTCAGTTGCCTTTGTCCCTACCTAACCAAAGGTATCTGAACGTTTTCAAGCTGCTGCTCAGGTACTTGGATCACTGCCTTCATGCACAAGGACATGCATGAAAGCAGAAGCATATGTAGTTTATGTGACAACTCCACATAAACAACAGCCTCTCTTCTCGCACTCCTGCAGTGGTGCCTGTAATGATTATGAACCAATGATTTTTTCTCTTGTGCTTTTAGCAGCCTCACAGTAGCAACGTGGTTGCTACAATTCATAGCCCACCTCTACTTTCTCAACACCACAGGGTGCCAAAAAGGAGTGCTCTCTGTCTGATGCTAGTCAGGGCAGAAAACATCCTGCAACTGTGCAGCCAGAACACCACGTTATGTCTCTGCATTTGGATAACACAGCCCTGTGCAGTCAGAAAGTATCAAGGTCTCAATGAAAGCCTCAAGAAATTGTGTATTTATTTCTTGAATGGTATTTTATTTTTCTGTCTTTCATGGCTGACAAAGAGTGTTGCATCTTCTCATGCCTTTCCAAATAACATTCACTGTATTCATAAGATAATCGAGACTAATCTGCCTGAGTGATGCAAAGCTGTGAAACCTTCATCGGTTTGTGGCTTACATTTGCACAACAGGGGAAACCTGACATTCCCTTGACTCAGCCTACTGTTAAGAAGCCAAACACTGAAGAGTGGTGTCTCCTGACTGATTTGGTCTTGCTTCTAAGAAATATACCAACCATGACAGCGTATTTCTTCTTTTCCACCAGCACCTCAAATCCCTGAATACTCTAGTTGCAAAGATGGCCTACTGTCAATTAGTTTTTCACAACTAGTCCTCTAAAACCTGTTCCACTTTCAGTTTGGTTGCTTATAGCCAGTAGTTCTGCAGCCTGGCAAAGATTTTGAGTTACCTGATATACCTTTAATTCACACCAAAAAGGCATGCAAACACCCCTGTGCAACGCATATATTTTCCCCTTCTCTTTCGGCATCATTGCCAGCATGGTGACCAGTAAAACATCTCCCCAGGGAACTTCGTCGTCAGAGGTTCAGGCTACTCAGAGCAGCCAGCAGGCATGATTTTTACAAGGAAACAAAAGGCAGCTTAAGGCACTTCACAGCCTATTGCGGCTGTCATTTCGTGGGTTAATCTGCATTTTGTAGGCTGCTCTGCCCTGCTTGTCCTCTGGTCTCCTTGCTGAACTGGCATGGCATTTCACAAGCAGGTCTAAAGCCTTTCTGAGTGGTATCAAAGTGTTTTGGCATAGAAAAGCACACATTTGTACATCAGGCTTACCCTATGAGAGGGCAAGATTCATAGAATCATAGAATGGTCTGAGTTGGAAGGGATCTTCAAAAGTCATCTAGTCCAACCCCCTCTGCAGTAAGCAGGGACATGCTATGTTAGATCAGGATGCCCAGAGCCTCACCTTGAATATCTCCAGGGATGGGGCCTCAACTATCTCCCTGGGCAACCTGCTCCAGTGTTCCACTACCCTCATAGCAGAGAACTTGTTCCTAACACCCAGTCTAAATCTTCTCTTCTCTAGTCTGAAGCCATCAACCTTTGCTCTATCACCACAGGCCTTTATAAACTGTCTCTCCATCCTTCTTCTAGGCATCTTCAGGTACTGGAATGTCACTATTAGGTCTCCCCAGAACCTTCTGTTCTCCAGGCTGAACAACCATAGCTCCTTCAGTCTGTCTGCCTAGCAGAGGTGCTCCAATCGCTTGATCATTTTCATGGCGCTTCTCTGGACTCACTCCATCAGGTCCTTGTCCTTCCAGTACTGAGGGCTCCAGATTTGAACACAGTACTTGAGATGTGGTATTATCAGAGTAAAGTAGCAGAATTACCTCTCTGCTGGGAGCACATCTTTTGATGCAGCCCAAGATTCTGGGCTGCAAGTTCACACTGTCTGCTCATGTCCAGCTTCTTGTCCATCAGCACCCCAAGTCCTTTTCCACAGCATTGCTTTCCATCTCCTCATCCCCCAGTCTGTGTTTATAGTGAGGATGCTCCAGCCCTGGTGCAGGACCCTGCACTTGCTTTTGTTGAACCTCATGAGGTTCACCTGGGCCCACCTCTCTAGCTTGTTCTTGCACTAGACTGTGTAAACAGTTCTTCTGGTTTCACCTGCCGAAATATGTTCCTGCCATCAGAACTATTATTCTGACAGCTTTGAGAACAAAACAGATTGACTTAGGTGTCCTAAGGTAAGGAAGGGACCTTTTTACAATGATTCTTCATTCTTCCAATAGGTTTCCTTTCTCTCATAAATGGTTCTAATAGGATGGTCCAAAAACCCGTATTAGTTTCTATGAAATCATATCCTTCAAGTGTCTTGCTAAATATCTCAGTCAATTTAAAAACAAATAGCTAATGCAAACATTTCCTCATCTCTTCATGCATTATTAAACATTTCCCTTCACATTCAAGTAATGGAAAAAAAGCTGGAATAAAGAAAAAATAAATTAACATGGAAAAGCCAACAGTATGGTCAGCAACTACAACAAATTATTGTCTATGTGGAAATTAAACACACTTCATTTTGTTCTCACTGTTTTACAAGTGTAGGTGACAGAAGCAGAGTAGAATACAAATGCGATACAACTGCCTTTTGCAGTGTTTATTTCCATTGAAGTTGTTCTTTTTTCCTCTCCTCTCCTTTTGACTGATTCAACAGTTTAGGTGGATGGTGAAGCAGGATTCTGAATTCACTGGTGTCTCAGCACAGCAGTAAAAACCAGCATAAGAAACATCTATGAAAATTCATGCTGAATCTTATGCTTTAATTTGAGTAACTGAACAGACATCTCTTCTAAAAACGAGCAATGCTCAACTTCTCTAGAAACCCATTAGCTTAACAAGATCTAAGCAGGCATTCAGGTTCACTCAGATGACACTATGCTGAGGACACCAGGAATGAGATTCAGACATGTTTCTTGAGACTTAAATAGTGTCTGTCCTCAGAGAGGTTTAGGAATGAGGCGAGGTTTTGCAATTGTGCAGAGTTCAACTTCAGTTTGAAAATTAGTTCTGTCTTCTGAGATTGTAGTAGTGGATTTAGGGCCAGTAAAAGTCTCTGCATCTCACAGATATTTCTCATGAATTCTGCAAACCCTCTTTGTCATCAATAATAAAAGTAATTTCCTCTAACTTTTGTTCCTTCATAGGATAACTTTTCGGAGCAAGAATCAGCCTTCCACTTGCTAGAGCACAACAAAGAGGATATTTAAGCAAATGGCTTAAAGGAATAGGGGATGTGTGTGGCAAGGTATCCACCCTGTGTTGTTGTGAATAAAAATGACAACTTTAAAACAAGAAGTGCAGAATCTTTACTTCAAATGCAAAAGACACCCAAGCCCCATGGGCAAATTTAAACCCCAATCTGTTAGCTGGCAATGAATGCCATGCATGCCTTCACATGTATGCTAGTCCTCAGATCTCTAGAAGACATGGTAGATCAATTAATACCACATTTGTGCACATGGATCCACCATAAAGCTAACTCTCTTTTTGGTTAAAATACGAGGATAACACAATGGAAATCCTTCAGGAAGAAAAAAAACCAACCAACAAAACCCCCGAACAAACAAGCCACACACCAAACAAAACACAACCAACCAAACAGACAGACAAAACCAGGAACACACACCCCACACCCCGCCACTGCCTTATGCACATAAACCCATTCTGCCCCCACTCCCATGACTGTGGCCATCCCTTTCTGACTAATTATGTCCTCACTCATTTCCATATAGAATCATAGAATCATAGAATAGTTTAGGTTGGAAGGGACCTCAAGGATCATCCAGCTCCAACCCCCTGCCATAGGCAGGGACACCTCCCACTAGAGCAGGTTGCTCAAGGCCTCATCCAGTCTGGCTTTAAACACCTCCAGGGAGGAAGCATCCACAACCTCCCTGGGCAACCTGTTCCAGTGTCTTACCACCCTCACTGTAAAGAACTTCCTCCTAACATCCAGTCTAAATCTCCCCTCCTCCAGCTTAAATCCATTCCCCCTTGTCCTGACATTACTAGACCTTGTAAATAGTCCCTCCCCAGCCTTCCTGTAGGCTCCCTTCAGATACTGGAAAGCCACTCTAAGGTCTCCTGGAAGCCTTCTCTTCTCCAGGCTGAAGAGCCCCAACTCTCTCAGCCTGTCCTCATAGCAGAGGTGCTGCAGCCCTCTGATCAGCTTCGTGGCACTCCTCTGGACCCGCTCCAGCAGTTCCATGTCCTTCTTGTCTTGGGGGCTCCAAGAACTGCACACAGTTCTTCACTATAGCCAGATCATCACTATAGCCAGAAAGGATGGCAGCTGCACAAGACACACCAAACGTTGGCATGGGATGTCCCACACTCCACACTAGTGATGTTCAACTTAAAAAAAAATCCACAGAAACTGCCTTGGGTAAGGCATGTTACCTTGCATTTCAAGAGCATGGACAGACCATGGTTCACTTGTTTTTTAGGAAAAGAGAAAGATAGAGCAATAAAGATTTCCATGCAAATCATGCTTCACTTCTTCCCCTACACATGCCTGGAACTGCCTCTATCACTGTTACAGGTGACTCAGGCAGTTACTGACTCTAATGAGGTCTAACTGTTGACAACACAGACCAGCTATTCAGACAGTGCACAGGGTACAGGCTACCAATGTGGCAGGTTTCATGAAATGGGAGGAAAAAAGTTGATTGTTGACCCCATATCTAACAATCCAGTTAATGATGACTCAGAGTAGCTGTTGATGATGTGGCTTCCCTTTTTCAGCCTTTGTTCATGCCATCCCATAGACACTGACAGTAGCACAATTTTAACGAAAGCGTGAGATGTTTAGAATCAGAACATGCATCATGAACAACAATGCTACTGTCAACTGATCTCTCAGCCACTGACAAGCAAGCATTTCTGAAAAACACCAGTGAAAAGTGAGTTTCACCCTGGATATGCAAACCCAGCAAAAAATGTCTAAACAGGTAACAGAGGATCTGTGAACTAGCTGCAGCACTGATTTTTAACACTAGTATCAATAAACACTGTTTGGTAGCTTTGTGTTTATGTCCATCCAAACATCTACCTATAGAAAGCCACAAGAGCTTTGGCTGCTCTCTGAAGAACAGCTGGCTTTACAGATGAGGGTTAGAACCTAGTCTTTTCTGTGATCAGGAAAGAAAATGTGACAGGACTAAAGTCTGCAGAACTCAATGTAACATCAAGCCATGGTATCTGAAGAGCATTCATTTCCTTCAGAGATAGAAGATTCAAAGCACAAAGCATCACAAATCCCCACACATAGGCACAGCAGACACTATGCGGTTAAGTTCTGGAGAGCTAATCTCTGGGCTGCCAACCTAGCTGACAGAATAAAATGGGAATCTCTCCTGGGAAAAAATGGACCAGAACCCAAGTGAAGGCTTCAAGACTTAAGCTGTCATAAGCAGTGCTGCTCTCACTTTCTAAGAAATAACCACTCTGATTTCAGTGCCTCAGAAGGATGTGGTACAGCTGATCTCAGTGTCCTTGTATGAAAACTAGTAGAGAACTCACCATGTATTTGCCTGGTATAAACCAATAGAGAGATGGGACTCTCACAAAAGCTTCTGGCATCATAAACACCACAGAATTGGTCTTTGTTCTATCTTTATTTTCAAGAAACAATGTCAGGAAAAAGAATGTTGAAGACAGATCTTATTCTTGAAGAGCTGTCAACTTAAAAAAATTAGTCTTCTACCACGAATTCACCCAGTACAAGTAGGCCACATCACTGAACTAAAAACTATTCCTTTCAAGCACTGATGATATGTAGCCGTTTTCTCTTGAGAAGTTATCATCTTCTGGGGGCCTGATAGCACAGTGACAATTCCACAATAAAATCCTGACTAAAGAGACATTCACAGTAGGTGAACACAACTGGAATAACACACTTTCTCCCTACTATTGTATTGTCTGCAGAACTGCAAGCTATTTGTGGCTGCAGAAACTTTTATGAAGAATTAGAGCACTAGAAAGGAGGCTAGTCAGTTCAGTTTACTATCTGATGAAGTAACAAATATGGAAATGACTTCCCATTTCAAGAAATCCTTCAAAACAGGAAATGCATCTAGACTTCTGCCATTGAACGTGGTGTCAGGGAAGGGAGACCAAAGAAAAAAGGAAGTTCTTCACCATGATCAAAGCTGTCAAAGAAAGTTAAAAGTACTTTTTTTTTTTTTTTTTTTTTTAAGTAAGACTGCTATGGTGCAACTGCATGTTCAAAAATCTCATTCTGCATTTGAACTCTTTCAGTTCAGTTGAAATAGGTTTCCAGTTACAGACCCAGAAAGGGTTCTGTNTCCAGGCTAAACAACCCCAGCTGCCTCAGCCTCTCCTCATAGGGTTTGTGTTCCAGGCCCCTCACCAGATTTGTTGCCCTTCTCTGGACACGTTCCAGCACTTCAACATCTCTCTTGAGTTGAGGAGCCCAGATGTGACTGCATGGCTGAGGAATTAAGGATCCGGTTCTCTACCAACACTTTCTTCTGATGTCTCATCAATTAGAAGGGGAAAAAAAAGGTCTGTGTTGGAACAGGTTAATAAGAACAAACAACTAGCACACTTTTGTCCAGTAAGTCTACGTATTCTGAGACACATTCAAATCCACCATCAATGCAGAAACTGCATGGAATACAATCCATCTTGACGCACGTGGGTTTAGCATGTTTTTCAGCAACACTAGTTTTCCACCCAGACTGAGTATAACCCAACACTGAAATATGCCATGTGAGAACTAGCTATTAAAGTTGAGGAGGAGAGGAAGGAATACAAGTAAATAAGAGGAGGTAGTAGGGAGCTGTTGTCATAGCTCCCAGTGCTTGACAGATCTTCAGCTGATGGAAATTGTCCTTTCTCCTCCCCAGAGCAGGTTTTCATCTTGTACAGTACATTCTAATGTACCTGTGGACAAATGCAGGGAAGACTTCCCCTAAGGTCTTACCTGCCTCTATTTTTAGAAATAACTCCCTTAAAAATCACACAAGAGAACAGTGAGATGGCGTTAAAAGAAAAGCAAAACAAAACAAAACCAGGTCCATAGAAATGTCCTTGAACTTAACTGGATCTTAAAATTCAAAGGCTGAGGGTAGTCACAGTGAGTAGCCTCTGCCTCTGAGATAATCCATTCTGCAGTAACTCCTTCAGAAACCGTCTTTCCTCGGTCAAGCACAAGAGTCCATTGTGCAAAACTGAAAGGTTTTGAAAATGCTTCTTCCTGTGCCCAAGTAGAAATAAGTGGAAATTTCAGCACAGAGCCCTCTGCTTTTCCTCTCATCTGCAACAAAGAGGAAGTCACCTGAGGCCCCTGCTCTGAACCCTGACCAGATATCTTCATGACCCTACAAAGACCACATCATATGCAGTGCCAGTACTGTTAGGCTTACCCATTTATATCTTGGGTACTCACCCAGAGGCAACAGAACTATTGTACAACCTCAGATGTCAGCTAGGAAATTTCATCTCACTACCTGCAAGCTTTATGTGACAGCTAATCAAAATGTCTGCGTTTTTCCCTTTTGGTACCACCTAGTTTTTCTGAAGATGCAAGTAGACTCAGGGCCAGGTATCCCCAAACACCCAAACCCAAAGAGGACTTTGCATGTAGTGGCATTTTTGCGTTGCTGCTCCAAAGTCCCTGTTCCACTGCATGCAGCATATCCATCACGCCCTGCTGCAGCACGCAGCCTTCCTCCAAACTACCAACCAACTCGGCAGCGCTGTGAGAGACGAGCAGACCCGGGGAATGGAGTAACACCAAACATGGTGTCCGCCCGCACTGGCAGCCACCTCTCCCTGGGCTGACGGCGGGAATCGCCGCCCCGTCTCTCTCCCGGGGTGAGAACAACCCACTCGTTGTCAGTGCAGGCACGGGTACCAAAGGCTGACCCGGCAGTGAGATGGGGCGAGGGGAAGGTGTTTGCTGCCACAGGGAACCTGGCCCCTGACAGCACCGAGGTGCCAGCCGGCACCGTTCCACCGAGGTGGAGAGCAGAGGTGGCTGGGATGGGCCCCCCTTTCAGGGGGAGGTTCCCGCGGGGAACAGGCGCGTCCGCCGCACCACGACAGGGCACACGGTAGCCCGGCACCTCCTCATGGGACAAGTGTTCCTCCGAAAGGGAGGCGAGAACACCGCTGCACTGCCTTCGACCACGCATCTCTCCACAGTGGGTCACCCTGACCCTGTGCTCGTCCGCACTGGCCCCGCACGACCCCTGGCTGGGGCCAGCAGCGGACTCTGCCCCGGCACTACTCCCAAGGCATCTGAGGGATGCTTAAGGTGCGTACTATAGCTGTAGGCTCCCGCATCCCCTGCCTGTCTCGTCTCGCAGAAAAGGGCGGGGGGCGCAGGAAAGCAGTCGAGTCGAACCGGTGCCCGCAGCCCCCAGGGCCGTGCCTGGCTCCTGATGCCTCTTCGAGCCACCCCCCTGGACACCCCACTCTGGTCCTCCCGTATCGCACGAGAGGACCAGAAGCAGCCCCGGCCGCAGCCTCCCATCCGCCCCTCACCTCCCACCCGAACCCCTGCACACCGCGGGGCCACAGAGGCAGTCCCTGCAGCGTTCCCCCCAGCGCTGGCCCGGCTCGACTCAGCTCACCCGGCGGTGCGGCGCGGCAGCCCCGCTACGGGCGGCGGTCTCCATGCGGGCGAGCGGGTAGCGCCCGACAGTCGGGCATCGTGGTCTGCCCTCCCTCCTCGGTACGGCGGAGAGGGGCGGGGGCCGGGGACGCCTTCCTCTTTTTCACCCCCTCCCGCTCTCTTCTCCTTAACGATGCCTGGAGGATAACCGGTACAGGTCCTCCCCCATCGCCCGCCTCTCCTCCTCTGTCTTTCCGTGAGCCGGACCCAGCTTTCACACCCCCCACCCCCCGGCCCTGGCTGCAGAGAGGAGGGAGGGGACTCGGGCCGGCCAGGGAGGGGCGGACGGAGGGGAGGGAGTGCGATGTCCCCGGGCACTGCCACGGCTTTCCCCGCCTGGTCAGGCTCTCTGCCGTGCCCCGCCAGCCGACCCCAGCGTCCTCCTTTGTGCCGGAGGCAGCGGTCCCTGGGGCACTCCCCGCTCCGGCACACGCCGCGGGAGTGGGGAGTAACACTACCCTCTCCTCAGTCTTGTGGACGTTTCTACCTGTAATTCGGAAATTACTAGGCGGAGGCTGCACGTCGTTAGGCAGCCCCCCTCTTGCCTTCCTTTCGTGGTTCACGGTGAACATATAGCTTCAGTGGCTTCATCTAGCATCACCACAGGCTGGACTGATCGCCGTACCGAAAAAGAAAAGGAAAAAAAAAAAGAACAGAGAGGAGAGTAACCCCAGAGAGTACAGTCGACGCACAGAGGGATCAGACCTGTGGTTGGTGCCGCTAAGCCCCAGGAATGCTCTGGGTTAGAGGACCCTCATAACCTGGAGCATGGGGCATGACAATGGCAGCAGAGTGAGATATAGGCCTTGGTCCAGGCCATGGCATCACTGTCGTGCCTCTTTCCCTAAGATCATTTAGTACACTGCCACACAGTGTTGTGAGACCATAACCAAAAATCATGCATTGCCCCATTCACCTGAGAGCTCTTGCTGCAGAGGAGCTGCTGAGCCGTTCTGAATCCTTGATGCTCAACATAATCCATCCTCAACAAACCATCACTTACAAGCTCAGTGAGAACACCAAGTAGCTCACACTTTGTATTAAGCTCAGACTTGTCCCCACGTCACAAAAGTATTGTTATAAGTGACAATTGTACTTCCCCAGCTACAGGCAAGCCGAAGTCCTAGCTGGAAGGACAAAGACAAGGTGACCCAGAAGTTATCCTCCTACAAATATGTGAATTGCTCCATCCAGGTGCATCCATGAGCTAGGGCAAATAATGAAAACCAAAATTTTACCTGTGAAGCAATGAATTTCTATTCCTCAGCTGTCAAGGTAGTTGAAGAAGCACTTCTGGGTTCTTCATTACTGTCCCATTTCAGTGCCACAGGGCAGAGAAGTTACTTCCTGAGATCACCAGAATGCCCAGTCTGTTGCAGAATGTGTCGTGGGCCAAATGGACTGAGGGGACATAAACAGGCAAGTAGTGTAAAGTTACCACTTAAGGATGAGAAGTTTTAAGTACTGTCTTCTGCAGTGAGGAGGAAAACACTTGTGTGTTCAAAGCCTTTCCTCTTTGCAAGGCATCAGGAGCACAGTCACAGTCCACTGAAGATATCTTAATTGTGGAAAAGAGTTATTCCTGTTCATTTGAGCAGTGCAGGAGCACGAGCAGCACTGGTCTGACCATATCCAAAGACATATTTAACCAACAGATCAATGAAGTTAAGTTAATTTGAAGGATGACTACTTGGAAACTAACAAGAAAATGCCTTTCCTGCAGCTTCGCATCTGTGCAGGTTTTTTTTTTTGTTGTTTGGTTGGTTGGTTTTTTTGTTTATTTGTTTTGTTTCATTGGTTGGTTTTGGTTTGGTTTGGTTGGTTGGGTTTTTTCCCCACATCTTTCTGTAAAAGGAGATGTATCTACTCATCTTGGTGGATGTGGAGGAGGCAGAGGGAAATGGAAACAGTAACATCCCTTTCTGTTGTTTCCCTATTTACACTATCAGCAACCCCAGAAGGAAAGCAGGATTTGTTTTAACTCTTCCATTTTGGTCATATGGATATCTGACCTGCTTGTCATTTCAGGGAAGCTGAGCAGGGCATGAGGTTTTCCTTCCTAACGTGGGTGTTATGTGGCTTGCGTGGAGCTACAGCAGTAGCAACAAAGGCTATTTTTAGCCTAAAGTAGGCCAGGCAGTTCCAGAAGACATATTAATGGGAGGAACATTTGGGAACAAAGCAAGCAAACAAAAGAGAAAATAAACTGAGAAATGTAAACAAGAATCATCTTTTACCAGAAACACTTGCTATATAGTAAATGTGTAGAAACTGCATCCTCCATCACACAGAGTGTGATCCCACCTTGCAAAAAACAAACAAATACAACCTCTCAACAATGTGGTGTTGCCTTCAGAGCAAAGTATCTTGCTTTAGTTCCATATACATGGACTGTGATTTTTCAGAAATGCCTATTCAGCAGTTTTCGGTATGCATTCCTTTTCCCAGAAAAAGCATATCTAGCCAGGTAATTTAAATGGATTTTAATCTTCTCTTAGAGTTTTGGTACACATCTATATTTTGAATCAGTGTGCTCGAAGCACATTGAAGTTGATTGCCCAGCTTGCTGGGACAATGCTTACCCACATTTGATAGTGAAATCTTGTGGGTAAGGTGTTATTCTTTACATGCCACTCTGTGCAGCAGGCAGAAAACCAGGAAAGGGTATGTATTAACAGAGAGCTCTTTTCTACTGCTCAAAGCAAGAAATTTTAGTTTCTGATCAATGAGAACTCAGTGGGAGGCAGGAATATCAGTCGATGCTTTCGCCTGGTATGGAAGTTGTAAGACTAGATTACAATGACTCATCAGTCTCGAAATCTTCATGGAAGATTTATTATGATGACATTCACCACAATCACATCTGCACTTCCCACATGGACTCACATAGCTGGTTTTCACTGATTTTGTTTTAGTTCCTAGTAGTAGTTTCTCCTCTGTACAGAAGCAGTCCCAGTAATGTTCTGATTCCTTCCACTGAAGGCTGTTGCAGGTCATATTCAAATGTGCTTGCTTGCTTGCTTGAGTGTTTGGGTAGATTCAATCCAGAAATCCAGAACAATCTGTGTCACCATTAGCCTTTAAGAGCTGAGCTAGTGTAGTACAACTTAAGGGTTGGAAATAGTTTTCCCTCCATGCAGGGGATCATGATGAAACTTCATGTCTCTCTCAGGAGAGATACTGCGATCAGAGTTCTACAATCATATGTTATTCCATCGCATTGTGCAGTAGGATACTCACAGTGGAAACAAAGTGTCTGCTATATTTAGAAGGCATTTGCTTGCTGTAAATTTCATGATATGGTTTCCACAAAAAGAAGAATCAGCACTCTCATAAACACCTTTGGTGTCCCCCTCTGGCTTTTTTCTGCGTGAGTGTGAATACATACAAGATTTTAGATGAAGTCACAACAAAATTTACTGTAATATTGTTATTCTATTCCCTTTCTAGTATCACAGCTTAAAAGATAGTGCACTTTTTCCCCTTCCCTGCCCTGCCTTCCTTGCTTCCACTTCTCCTCTCTTGGAACAGTGCATGTTCCTCTTCCAATTATCACAGTATCACACAGTATCACCAAGGTTGGAAGAGACCTCATAGATCATCAAGTCCAACCTGTTACCACAGAGCTCAAGGCTAGACCACAGCACCAAGTGCAACGTCCAATCCTGCCTTGAACAGCTCCAGGGACGGCGACTCCACCACCTCCCTGGGCAGCCCATTCCAGTAGCCAATGACTCTCTCAGTGAAGAACTTCCTCCTCACCTCAAGCCTAAATTTCCCCTGGTGTAGCTTGAGGCTGTGTCCTCTCGTTCTGGTGCTGGCTGCCTGAGAGAAGAGAGCAACCTCCTCCTGGCCACAACCACCCCTCAGGTAGTTGTAGACAGCAATAAGGTCACCCCTGAGCCTCCTCTTCTCCAGGCTAAACAATCCCAGCTCCCTCAGCCTCTCCTCGTAGGGCTTGTGCTCGAGGCCTCTCACCAGCCTCGTTGCCCTTCTCTGGACACGTTCAGGCATCTCAATGTCCCTCTTAAACTGGGGGGCCCAGAACTGGACACAGTACTCGAGGTGCAGTCTAACCAGTGCAGAGTACAGGGGCAGCATGGCCTCCCTGCTCCTGTTCCAGTTTGGGCTGTGAACATACCCAGTTCTGGAGAACAGAATTGACTCCTATCCCTCTTCAGGAGTAAGAATGAGGACACTGTGTGCTGATTGGAAGTTCAGAGATAAATTCTATTTATAAGAATATTTGTAATTCTATTTATGAGAGCATATAAATAAAAGGCAATCAGGTAGAATTAGTATAAAATCCACTAGGCCCAAACTGGGCTTCTAGAATCCTCCACCCCACCAGTCAGCCTGTGGGTAGGCCAAAACTGCCCCACTCCCACCCCCAGCTGAGCCTACAATGCTTCAGTGGCCCACCAGCTCCCTTGGAGTTGCTCCCTTGGACAGCTTCTCAGAGAAGTGAAGGGGAGTGAGGCAGGAAGGAGAAGGGGGAGAAGTGCAGTCAAGCACTATCTTTTAAGCTGTGATACCAGAAAGGGAATAGAATAAGAATATTACAGCATCCTGGGATGAGCCATTGAGTCCATCATCAGCAACTTTGCAGATGACACCAAGCTAGAAGCAGGTATTGATCTGTCAAAGGGTAGGAGAGCCCTGCAGAGGGACCTTGACAGACTGGATGGGTGGGCAGAGGCCAATGGGATGAGATTTAACAAGGCCAAGTGCAGGGTTCTGCACTTTGGCCACAACAACCCCAAGCAGCACTACAGGCTGGGGATAGAGTGGCNCCCTATGAGGGAGCTGGAGTTGTTTAGCCTGGAGAAGAGGAGGCTCAGGGGTGACCTCATTGCTGTGTACAACTACCTGAAGGGAGGCTGTAGCCAAGTGGGAGTTGGTTTCTTCTCCCAGGCAACCAGCAAGAGAACAAAGGGACACAGTCTCAAGTTGTGCTGGGGGAGGTCTAGGCTGGATGTTAGGAGGAAGTTCTTGCCAGAGAGAGTGATTTGCCATTGGAATGGGCTGCCTGGAGAGGTGGTGGAGTCACCGTCCCTGGGGGTGTTCAGGAAAAGACTGGATGAGGCACTTAGTGCCATGGTCTAGTTGACTGGATAGGGCTGGGTGATGGGTTGGACTGGATGATCTCGGAGGTCTCTTCCAACCTGCTTGATTCTATGATTCTATGAGCAGGCCCATCCCCCTGGGATGGGCCTCTGTCCCTCTGGTTTTGTTTAAGGGGGACGTGAGATCCCTCAAACTACCACAATTAGAGTGCAACATAAGGCCTAATAACATAAGGTCTAATTGATTGGACATGGATGGGTGATAGTTTGGACAGGATGATCTTGGAAGTCTCTTCCGACCTGGTGGATTCTATGATTCTGTGATTTACCCAAATACTCTCTGAAGTGTACAAGAGGATAAAATTGGACCCAGTCACACTTTAAAGTGTTTTTCTAATCGGAACATCTGCATTTAATTCATGCCCAAACCTACCTGTGAACACCGAGCGAGAAAATGTCAGCATACATATGCACAGACCAAACTGCATCTGTAGTATTTGTGCATAAGACAGAGAGAGGAAAATGTAAAACTAACATAAAGAATAATTGTGGGACTTATTTGGAAATACTTTTTTATAGCTAAGTACATTCTGTCTAAGAACACTGCACTTAATCATCTTTGCTAAGTGCCTGTCAAGGAGCAGTGATAGTCTGCCAATCCTAGGCCTGCCTAAAACAGTTTATGCTACAACTTTGCAAACCACCAGAGCTAAGCATGTGCTCATTGATGGAAGGTCAGGCAGCAGTTAGTTGTCAGGTGTTGCTCTGGAACGCTGGGGCTGGCTGCTGCAGAGCTGTCAGTGAATTTATTTAAGCTTGGGGGATTCCTTTTCACAGCAGTTTATTTTCTCCTGCTGTCTTGAAATGACATTATATAGTCCCCATCGTTAGCCAGAGATTTAGCCAATTGGTACAGTGTTAGATGATTTGGGTTGAAAATTTGGTGTGCTTGTATTTAAGTATGCCAGTCATGGCAGTCTCAACAGGAGGACACACTGCTGTAGAGCTGGCTCTTAAAATCTAGACTTACACAGCTTCCTCAGATCACAGATAGTGACTTCAGATCTGAGGACCCCTCCGTAGGCTACCATCACCTGCAGGAACTTCCTGAGGGGACAGAAAAAAGGAAGCATTCTTGCCCTAATATGAAACTTCACACCAGCTGTTGGCCAAACTGCAAAAGTGGCATAAGTTCATCTTTATGGCAGTCAGCCTGAAAGGCTTCCAGTCTCAGCTGTGCGTGCCAAATAAGTGTAAACCAAGCAGCAGCCCAAGCAAACATCTCTTAACTAATTATGAATGACCTGTTAAGTTGCCAGCCTCATGAAAGAGGTCAGAACCACTGTTCACTAGACACTGTTCAACCAACAAACCCTTGACCGCTATGGTCTGTGGTGGTGTGCTGTGCTGAGGGAAGACCTGAGGGAAAGAGAAAGCAGCAGAGACATCAAGGATTTCCTCTCGGTGTTTGTAGAGTACACACTGCATAGCTAATCAGTTGCAGGAAAATGCACCATCTGTTTCACCAGTGTAAGATAACAGTATTCCACTTCAGCTTCAGGGAAGACCGGTTTCAGACACAGCACCATGCACAAACCTCCTGTAAAATGGAGTCTTTTGGCCACAGGTGTGATGGTAGATGTTATTCTTTCGTTAAACACTTGGTAGGCGAAATGCGAAGATGAGCTTCTTGTCTGAGAACAAAGGACTCAAGCATAAAGCAGAAGTTAAAGCTTACAGAGAGGGTATAGACTAGTTCTCAACATGTTATGATGCCACTGCTGGTGTGAAAATCTTTTAGCTGCCAATGACACCGAAGTTTTCACCGTAGAGAAGATTTATGGAGAATAAGAACAAAGCAACTTGGCAAGAACAATGTGAATACAATGACTAACACTGCAGTGCGGGAAATAATCCAAATTATTCATTCCTTAAGGAGAGGGGAACCAGATTTCTGCTTTTCAATATCAGATTGATGCTTTCTAGCAAAAGAAAACTTCTATATACATATACATATATATATATACACAAAGACTGCTGACAGGGTCTGCTATACCTAAGTCTGGGGAAATCATCTTGTAAGCTTTATGAAAGTAAATTAAGCTTGCATAATGAAGGGTACTGGCAGGCAAATTCAAGCTGAGTGGGTGTAGGCAGGTAGTACACTTCAGCAGTAACTTAGAAAACCGTTTTCTTATCACATGTGAGGAGCTCATATCTCTCCAATATGTTTTTGTTTGGTTTTGTTGGGGGAGGGTTGGGTTTTGTTTGTGTTTTTCAGTCTTCTTAAATTTCCTGGCATCTGTTAGTAAGAGAAGAGATGTTGTCTCCATATGGTTAACAGAAAATTCCTCATTAGTGTACAGGAAGAGACGAACAGACCAGAATTTGCACCTAAGTGGAGATGCTGTGTTTTTTTCTGCTATGTGCCTATAACTACTAGCACTCCACACAAACAGTCCACAATGCCTGACAGGAAGATGTATACCACAACCATGTTCTCTCCACTGCCATTTATCTGTTGGTTTAAAGCCTCAAACCAGAACACACCCTCTCTATGTACAATGTTTGAATCCACATTTTACATTGCTTTAACTAACTTTTATTGCACTGTCTGCACTTCTGTTTTGTTCTATTTTTTTGTTTCTTGTCAGCTTGTTTTCTGAGGTCAGCATTGCTAACAACTCTAGATCAGACCTGCCCTAAGATGCAGATCAATGGAATTCTTCGTGTTCAGTTCATTATGTGCCAGTGCATTCAGGAAAACAAAACAAAACAAAACAAAAACCATTTACAGCAATGGCAAACAGTTCACCACACATTTGTGTACGATTCAGAGGAGTGTGTGTTTATCTGATTAATCCCCCCTTTTAAATAAGTTTGTGAGTCTTTCTGGCCACTGACCTCCTATGCCAGAACAGCTGTACAATTTCCCACATCAGAGCCCTTGTTCAAGTGAGCTGCAACATGATGAAAAAACCTTGTGGGATTTGCTGTGCACTTCAGAAGGCATCTGCCCCCTGTTCATCCAAGCTTGGGTGGCAAAGACCAAGCCACCTGAGGAAGCAGACTGAGTGATCCACACATACCTGTTTCCCATGTCAGGACAAAGAACTATCTCAGTTATTTTATTCACTCCTTAAGGATAAACTTAAGATTTCTTTGCAGCATTTAAAAAACTCAGGAAAATTTACAGGCCGTTTCAGGAATATGTAGTGTTTACTTTTTGCAAATGTAGCCCTCAAACTGTTGCTTCATTTGCACCTTAATGAGGCCACTTGAGGTATAGGCAAAAAGTCTTTTGAAAAGAATTAAAACAGCTTGAAAGAAACTGTCATCAGTTAATTGGTCAGAAATAAGAAAAAAGATAGGGTTTAATGATGTTATAGCTTTGTTGAGATGGTGTACATTATTTTCTTCAAGCTTTCTGGACATCATCCATTGTAGAGCAGTGAATTTAACCTCCCAGGTGAGATAACTTCTGCTAGACCTACTGCCCTGAACAGTTGGCTGATCAGGAAAAAAGCCTTACAGGCTCCTCACATTCTTAGTCATGAGCACTTCAGGAAATTCTAAGAAGAAAATTCATTACACGAGAGAAGAGACATTAGAAAAAGTAAACAATTTTGTGCTTTTGAAATGCCCATATCAAGTCTGTGGAGACCACATGTTCACCATAACTCACATCTTCACCCTAGCTCACAAGTGAGTAAATGAGTCGCTGTATCATGCAGCTGTTTTCTTCTTCTTCTGTTTTTTCTGAGCATAGTGCTTAGATTTCAGAAGTATGGACACCTCTGTAAAAGCTTTAGGGTCTGGCTAAGTATTTTTAATTTCTTGAGTAAGACTGAATTTCAAATCACAAGCAAGACTCTGACAAATAAGGCTCCTGCTAATTTTCTGTGAGCAGGTCTGCTCTGCAGAGACTCAGATTTTTTTCTGAGCTGCAGACCTCATAAAATAGGAGGGATTGTCCTACACTAAGATGTACCAATTTAGCTAAGTTGGTAACCCTGCTAATTACATGTTCTCATATCAGCTCACGGTAATTTAGCTTGCCTGCCTTGTTTTGCTGAATTAGATTGTAGTTTCTGGTTTCTACCCAAGATATCCAATATTTACCCTGGACTCTCTTCACATATTTCCAGTTTATGTTAGATTTTGTTAAATTCCTGTACAAATGTGTGGCTTGTACTTACTCTCCAGGTAACATTGATACACAAGAGGGTCCTGTCTCAGCAGCTTTTGAATATGGTTTTAAAAATTTTATTGCACTTTTGGAGATTGTATAGCACCTGTGCCAGAAGGCAGTAAACTAATTTTGATGTGTTGATTAATTGTGTTTAAAAGATGACTCATCTGTGGCCTGCATAAGTCATAGTTTGTATTTTGTTACTTTTCACTTGATTTTATTTGTTCATGTTGCAGTTGCCCCTTAAGTCAAAGTCCAGCAGCATTCACAGGGCAAGCAAATCTGTTTGATCATTAATTCTATTGAGATATCCCTGTACCTCACTATCCTAGAGAGAAATAGAGATGTTATCAGCCAGTGTCTGTTACTCTTCTCTTTTTCTACCTCATGGGAGCGATTTTAGAAGCCTTTTTAGCAAGGAACTCACCTGCCATCAATTAAAAATTAGTTGACTTTATATAAGCCAAGGATTTTGTCTTCCCCTACCCACTATACTCCATTTCTAAACAGGACCTTTCCCCTCTGTGCTCATCTGCTTTACAGAAGAGCTCAAAGGCAAGTGCAATGCCTTGGAGCAGCAAGATTTACATCACATCAAATGCCAAGGTGAATTTCTTTGTTTCTGTGTGCATAGCCTGACAGCAATATTAGTATGCAATAATTCAGTGCCTGAATTTTAAAACTCATTTGAAGTTTGTGAAACAGCTCTCTAGAAAGGAGGTTATCAATAAGAGATGTAATTATTGAGCTTAATTACATTGCCATCTGTCATTTTTGTCAAGTTCAACTACATCTGTGTGCAGGAGCTGGGAATCAGGTACAAAAGATCATCTTTTGGTGGGTCGGAAACCTTAAGACCTGAACTAATTTGGCAGCTGGATAATGCTTATATCAAAGATTTGCTGGGGAAATGTGACATCACACATGTAAGAGCATTCAAGGTAGCTGCATCATTTTATAAGGTGTGCTATTAGCTCGCTCGTTCGTCTGGCAGAACAGATTTTCTAACAGGCATGAGAAATGAGCTCCAGAAAGGCTGCTTGTGAATTCAGGAGTTTCACATCACAACTGGAAATGCAGCCTTGAACAATAACTTCTTTAGAAGGTACTGTCTGAGAATAACCTCATTCTGTCAGTGAGTGCTTACCATGACAGGAGAGCAGGAAAGTGAGCCTCAGTGCTTCCTTCCTGCTCCAAGAAATTATCTATGAGTGATGACTGATCTAGCATCAATTTGGAGGGGAGGCATTGTTTTTTTGGGTTTGGTGCTGTTGTTTGGGGTTTTTTTGTGTGGTTTTTTTTTTTTTTTTTTGGTGGTGGTTTTGTTTTGTTGTTGTTTGTTTGTTTGTTAGTTTTAAGTCATCGCAAGTAAGGAAATGACCAGATGAGAAGTTCCTGCAGAACATTCCATACTGCCTTGCCTTCTGCAGCTGTGATACCTGGACTTGCAATAGTTGCAAGTCTTGCACTGCATCAGTGCAGGGCAGGTGCTCAACTCCTCCGGTTCTACTCCCAGTATTGCTCAGAACTCAGAACAGAGTTCCCACCAGTTGACCCCATCAGTGTCTGAAAAACAATCATGACAAATGTGTAAGTAACTTACCAAAACCCTGTAGTTTCTCCTTTACCTTCCTTTCAAAGAAAATTGTCCATTTTTGGTGGAAAAAATCCAAATATTCAATCTGTTTGTTTTTTTTTTTTCCCTAGTATTTAATTTTTTGTAGAAATTAAGGACAACAGAATGCACTGTGTGACAAGAAGGATGGTTGCCTGGTTAATTAGAGACAAGAAATGAAGATCATCGGTCGCTTTTGGCTGATTTGATTCAGCAGCTTTTACTAAATAAGGAATATACATCTGATCGTCTCTCCTTCTGTGTAAAAAATGGACTAGTCCAGCCCCGCACCTGCTAGGTATCTCATGCCACATGAACAAGAGTATGATGAGGAAACAGAGTCATAGAATAATCTGGATTTAAAAGATTTAAAAGTCATCTAGTCCAGCCCTCCTGCAGTGAGCATGGACAATTTCAACTAGAGCAGAGCCCCATCCAGTCTAACCTTGAATATTTCTCCACGTTAAAGAGGACCAAAGCATTTCCATACCAGATCTTCACTGTGAGCTTTAAGACATTTGTTAGCTCGAATCTGGAACTAAAATTAATCTGTATTTAATAAAACATGGAAGTTGAAAGTGGCCAAAGAAAACATTCCACTTGCTTTAGAAACATGAAGACTGCAACTACTGTGATAACTTTTGCTTCAGCTAAGATGTGGCCCTGTCTCCCAGAAAGACAAATAGATGCTTATCTTCCTCCTGCAGCTTAGAAGAAAACTTGAATGCCTACCCTAGAGTGAATGTCTCAATAGCAAGCCAGCCATAGATGTTGCCAATCTCTTGTTTAACAAATCAGATGTTTCTACCATCCACCTTCATTGTAATCCCACCCCAATGTGATACCCATCACCAGCTTTTGACATCGTAGGGAAACAAGGCAAACAGAAAATAAAGGTTCAATGCAAGAGTTTCCTGCTAGTAAGAAGAAAGTGAGTAGCATTAGCATAATTGCACCTTAATTTTATTAAATAAAATTAATATTATGACCATCTAACTCAGGGCTGTTAGGGGAGGGTTAACAGGATTAAGGCTGTATTACTTTATCTACAAGAATATCCTATCACTTTCCCATACTATTTCACAGGATCACAAATTGTCACAGACTGGAAAGGACCTCTGGAGATAATCAAGTCCAACCCCTCTGCCACAGCAGGACCATACAATCTAGTGCAGGTCACATGGGACCACATCCAGATGTGTCTTGAAAGTCTCCACAGAAGAAGACTCCACAACCCCTTTGGGGAGGCTATTCCAGAGCTCTGTGATCCCTACAGTAAAGAATTTCTTCCTTATGTTGAGATGGAACTCCCTGTGCTGAAGTTTACACCCGTTGCTCCTTGTCCTATCAGAAGGCACAAGTGAGAAGAGGCTGTCCCTTCCTTTTTGACACCCAGCTCTCAAATATCTATAAACATTTATTAAATCCTCCTTTCAGTCTTCTCTTCTCCAGATTATACAGTCCAGGTCTCTCAGCCTTTCCTCATAAGGCAGCACTGCAGTCCCTTAATCATCCTTGTAGTGCTCCATTGGACTCTCTTAAGTAGATCCTTGTCCCTCTTGAACTGGGGAGCCCAGAATTGGACACAATATTCCAAGTGATGTGACATCTTACCAGGGCAGAGTAGTGGGGGAGGAGAATCTCCTTTGGTCTGCTGGACCTCTTAATGTGCCCCTTAATGTGCCAACAGGATCCTGTTGGCCTTCTTGGCCACAAGAGCATATAGCTGTCCCATGGACAACTTGTTATCCACCAGGTCCTTTCTCCACAAGGCTGCTTTCCAGCAAAACACCACCCAACCTGTACTGGTGCAGTTTATTGTTGCTTCCCAGGTGCCGGACTCTGCACTTGTCCTTGTTGAACCTCATTTGATTCCACTTTGCCCATCTCTCCAGTCTGTTCAAGTCTCACTGAACGGTCGCAACCAAGCCTCCCAGTTTGGTACTATCAGCAAACTTGCTGAGCAGACACTTTGTGTGTCTGTCTGCCTGCCTATCCCCTCATCAGTGTAATTGATGAAGATGTTGAACAGGGCCAGATCCTGCACTGATCCCTGGGGGATTCCACTAGTCACAGATCTGCAGCTGGACTTGGCACTATTGATCACCACTCTTTGCACTCTATTGTATAACCTGTTCCTAATCCATCTCACTGTCCGCTCTTCTATCCCACATTTCCTGAGCTTGTTCACAAGGATGTTAGGGGAGATGGTGTCAAAAGCCTTTATAAGGTCAAGGTAGACTACATCTACTGGTCTCCCTGCATCTACCCATTCAGTTACAGCATCATAGAATCATAACCCTAAGTTAGTCAAACATGATTTCNCCTGCCTATCCCCTCATCAGTGTAATTGATGAAGATGTTGAACAGGGCCAGATCCTGCACTGATCCCTGGGGGATTCCACTAGTCACAGATCTGCAGCTGGACTTGGCACTATTGATCACCACTCTTTGCACTCTATTGTATAACCTGTTCCTAATCCATCTCACTGTCCGCTCTTCTATCCCACATTTCCTGAGCTTGTTCACAAGGATGTTAGGGGAGATGGTGTCAAAAGCCTTTATAAGGTCAAGGTAGACTACATCTACTGGTCTCCCTGCATCTACCCATTCAGTTACAGCATCATAGAATCATAACCCTAAGTTAGTCAAACATGATTTCTCCATGGTAAATCCATGCTGACTACTCCTGATAACTTTCTAGAGATGGCCTAGAGGGGACCTCCAGAATGAGCTGCTCCATCATTTTTCAGGGAATGGAGGTGAGACTGACTGGTCTGTAGTTACCTGGAACATCTTTCTTTCCTTTTTTGAAGATTGGAGTGACATTGGCTTTCCTCCAATCCTCAGGCACCTCTCCTGTTTGCCATGATTTAGCAAAAATAATGGAGAGTGGTAGAGCAACAACATCAGTCAGTTCTCTCAAGACTCTTGGGTGCACCTCCTCAGGGCCTATGGACTTGTGAATGTTCCACTTGCAAGGAATTCACTTGCAAGGAATAGGAAGGATCTTGCTGTCCCCCTACAACTAATGACCCAATACAGGGTGAGAGATAGAGCACATGATAGTTGAGTCAAGTCTGCTATTAGGACATAAATGCCAGATACATTTTTCAGTGTAAACTGCACTGTTACTGCACAATAAGCCTTGTCAGTCACATCAGTGTTTCTGCATGTCTCTAGAACACTTATGAGGCACCACTGCTACCAGTTAGTACTTGTCCTACAGTAACTTTTCAAAGGAAATAAATTAAATAATTTAATTTCTAACAGTGGTGTAAAATGAGGCAAAGGCATTATCTGCCTCACTTCAGACCTTCCAAGCTTGTGTTTGTTGATACTCACCACAAGAGTATCAGTTTCAACTGTGTATCGTTCCAGAGTTGTGGTGAATGGTGCCACATCCAGTTGGCAGCCAGTCACTAGTGGTGTTCAACAAGGATCAGTGCTGGGCCCAGTCCTGTTCAATATCTTTATTGATGATCTGGATGAGGTGATTGAGTCCAGCATCAGTAAGTTTGCAGATGACACCAAGCTAGGAGCAGGTGTTGATCTGTTGAAAGGTAGAAGAGCCCTGCAGAGGGACCTGGACAGGCTGGGTGGGTGGGCAGAGGCCAATGGGATGAGATTTAACAAGGCCAAGTGCAGGGTTCTGCACTTTGGCCACAACAACCCCAAGCAATGCTACAGGCTGGGGACAGAGTGGCTGGAGAGCAGCCAGGAGGAAAGGGACCTGGGGGTACTGGTGNAGTTGTGCCAGGGGAAGTATAGGCTGGATGTTAGGAGGAAGTTCTTCACAGAGAGAGTGATTGGCATTGGAATGGGCTGCCCAGGGAGGTGGTAGAGTTGCTGTCCCTGTGGGTGTTCAGGAAAAGCCTGGATGAGGCACTTAGTGCCATGGTCTAGTGGACTGGATAGGTCTGGGTGCTAGTTTGGACTGGATGATCTTGGAGGTCTCTTCCAACCTGGTTGAGTCTATTCTAAAACAGAGTAATTGCAAGATTCAGATCTAGAATTTGTTCAAAATGTAAGGAATTAAATTATCCTTCACAAAATTAGATGTTGGAGGATTGGAATTTCAGTGTGTTTAAGAGGGGAAAAAAAAAAAAAAGATGTCACTGTGGCTGGTGGGATTGATACTTTTTTCTACTTACCAGTAGAAGATGTAGGCTAACACCTGTTTGAACAGAAATGTAATCTAAATCACCACAAAGCCTTTATTTTCCTTGTAAACTCTTAAGATGGATTTACAGAGAAAGTGAAAGGTTTGTAATCTCATAGTGTCTTTTCGAGTCTAGGTACTGCAAATGCTATTTGAAATTGCTAAGTATTAGAAGATGCTCTGCAGAAAACATAATTGTTAATTTGCCCTGAGCATTCCTGTTTTTATTCTCTTTTCACAAATTTTGTCATCTATTTACTTGCTTCAACTGTGAATGAACGACAAATTTGCAAGATTGCTCTTTCTACAACCATTACTTGGTTCTTTATTGAACATTCCTGGTTGCAGGATCTTTTGCACTTGCCACCAGTCTTCCCATCCTGCCAGGATGGGGAAAAACCCTTGTGCTAATTTGAGCCTAGCTAGAATGTTTTGGTGAGAAGAACTAGATTACAGGCTGTGAAAGGAAAATGATGCTGATGTTTACTTCCCTCATAGGCTTGCTGAGATGTGTAAAAAAGAAAAGCAAAACATAGATAATCACTCTCACTTGGGCTGCTGGCTGATCTGCACCTCTCACCTAACCACACCCTCCATTTCCTTGGCTAATCCACTTTGCTTCCTAAACCCCCTGGCTGAACCTCCATTCTCCCTTGGGACTGGGGTAAGGTTGAGAGGGGTAGGGGGAAGGTGAAGGGGCAGTTGAGAGCCCCTCCTGGGGATTCAGGTTTCAGGGGGAGCTGATGTGTTTCTGTATTACCTTTTATCTTGCATATTTCTGTATATAACTGTACATACTGTGAATATCTGCTTGTATATTGTGCAAATATAAGCCTCATTCATATTTCCAGAGCCGGCTGAGTCTAGTCTGGGTGATTTCTAAAGTGTGGGGGGGTGGGGAACACCCAAACCATCACAACCCTGAACACAAAGAGATGCAGAAACTTGCTCAAGGTCATCCCATGCATGTAGCAAACATATTTCCCCAACCTAAGCAACTCTCAGAGCTACCAGCATATGGGAATCACTACTGAACATTTAATTTGCTGTCTCTGAAATACACAGCATCAGGGAAAAGGATTTATCTTTAATAATTTATTTCTGTTAAAAGACCTGTATTTGAAGTGACCCAAAACACCTGTTATTTGTCTGTTTTGAAGAAATGATCATAGAAACATAAAAACATAGAAAGCTCTGTGTTGGAAGGCACCACTGAAGGTCATCTTGTCCAACCCCTCTGCAGTAAGCAGAGACATATTACACTATATCAGGCTACTCAAAGCCCTGTCAAGCCTCATCTTGATTGTCTCCAGAGATGAGGCCTTGACTACCTCCTTGGGCAATCTGTTGCAATGTTCCATCACCCTCATGGCAAATAACTTTTTCCTAGCATCTGATCTGAATCTACTAGTCTCTAATTTAAAACCATTGCCCCTCATCCTATCACTACAGGGCTTTGTAAGCAGCTTCTCTCCATCCTTTTTGTAGGCCCTCTTCAGGTAATAGAATGTCACTATTAGGACCCACTGAAGTCTCCTCCAAGCTGAACAACTCGAGCTCCCTCAGCCTGTCTGCCTATCAGAGGTGCTCCAACTCCCTGATCATTTTTGTGTCCCTCCTCTGGACCTGCTCCAGCAGTGTCATGTCCTTCTTGTGTTAAGAGTTCTGGACCTGGACACAGCACTCTAGGTGAGTTCTCACCAGAGCAAAGTGGCAGAATCTTTCTGGATCTGCAGATAGCACATCTTTTGATGCAGCCCAGGATGTGATTTACCTTCTGGGCTGCAAGCTCACACTGTCTGCTCATGACCAGCTTCTCGTTGATCAAAACCCCAAGTCCTTTTCCACAGGGCTGTTTTCTATCTCCTCATCCCCCGCTCTATGTTGATCGTGAGGATTGTTGTTGCAGAGGGGGGAAAGTTAATTGGTGCAAGATGATATTCTATAAAAACATGTGATTTATTAATTGTAATATTCTGAACTCTCACCACCCCCAACCACTGTTTTTTAATATTAATATTTGTTCTTACATGGTTACGGCAGGCATTCTAGGAATAACATCAAACAGTAACATTAATAACTAGCAAGCATTCAGACTATAAACGGAGAGAGGAATTTCCCTGCGGTCAATATGCTGCCTGAGGTCAACACACCGTTTGCCCAGTGGATGGGCCCAAGCTCTTTCTGCTTATGGCAGAAGGCAATAAAGAATTACAGAGGCATTAAAGCCTTTACTCACAGATTCTTATTAATTATCACACCCTCCGGGGCTACGTCACAGCCTATATAAGTGTCCAATCTTCAGGTAACTGCCCATGGACATTGAGGCTATGGGATCCTCCCGGCTTCAGGGGAAATTGCAGACAGTCTCTGACCTTGTTCTCCTGGCTTCTTCTGGATGCTCTGTCCAGGGATTCTTAGGCAGGATGTTGTGCAGTCTCAGCACGGTGTCACACTGGCCATACAGGCCGATCACATGCAGACAATCCAGGGTCTGCTCCTGGTAACCCGTGTCAGTGGAGCTTACAAGGCAGTGATTAGGCAGTGGGCATGCAATCGGGTGCACGGCTGCACAGGAGACTGATCTCTGTAGATAAAGGCAGGCAATACAGGATCTAGTCCTGGCAACTCACCGCAGTGGCATGCAGGTGTGCACAGCTGGCTGGGACCCCATGGGAGACTCTATCTCGGTAGAGAAAAGCAGATAGCACAGGCAAATAGCAGCAAAGCAAGCAAGCAGGCATTCAAGCACTGTGTGTGAGCATTCCAGCTGAGCAAGGAGGCAGGCAGGCAAACAGGCAGGCATAAGCAAAAGCACTTTGTTTACCTGTCTACCCCTATTTATCAAATGTGGGATGAGATTGATGGCCCCTTGGCCACCAGAATGATCAATCAGCTTGGCAGTTAACCAAAGCATACCATAACAGACAAAGGCCACGTGTCTGGCTCTTCCCAAATATGGGGAGAGCATGGGCCTTGCACCCGGTAAGCCATAAGCTGGGCACATGGCCTTACACAACCATGTTATACAACCTGGGCCCTGGGCAGGCCAGACATTATGGCACCAGGTCTGTTGTGTTTCTTTATGTGTTTACCTCTGGTAGGGCCAGAAAAAACATGTCCAGGCAAGACAAAGCATGCATAAGCCTATTTTGGTCCTATGGTCCCTCCATGACAATTGTTCCAGCCCAGGTGCAGAACCGTGCACTTGCTCTCACTGAACCTCATGAGGTTCACCTGGGCCCACCTCTGCAGTTTGTCCAGGTCCCTCTGGATGACATCCTGTCCTTCTGGTATATTGACAGCACCACTCAGCTTGGAGTCATCTGCAAATTCACTGGTGACGCACTTGATCTCACTGTCTATATCACTGATAAAAACATCAAAGAGCACAGGTCTCAGTGTGGCCTCTTGAAGGACATCACTTGTCACTGTGCTCCATCTGGACTTCTAGCTACTGAGCACTGACCATCTGACCAATCGATCTGGAGATCCAAATAACACTGAACATAGTGTGATGACAACAACTTCAAGAAGAATTCAAACAAAGCCCATGTCTTAATTCTTATTAATTAAGGATATGCAAATACATTTGTGTAGGCAAGAAAGTTACACTGTAAATGTGTGCTCAAAAGGCACTCACAGAAGACTGTTTTCTACCTCATCCTATTCTTCCTTCCTCTACACCCTCAACAGGGATTCAACCTAAATGGGTCATGAATTGACTAACTTTGATGTGAATGGTAAACACTGACTCTCCTACTCTACAAAGCATTGGTTAATATTTATAGGGGTTAAGGAATATAAAGTCATTTGAGCAGAAGCATATATATATTCCTTCAAATACAGGAGAGGGATGGAAGGGAAGAGACTGTCAAATTTTAGAAAGATACCAGATCATGAAAAGGTTTGTGAAGACATCAGACGGTAAAGGAGCTAGCTATTTTTAAAAAAGGAGATCAGTCATTTTAATGAGCACATTTCATGAAAGTTTAATATTGTCTTATGTTGTGCTTCTTGAATCCCAGGCTCCTGAAAGAAGATGATTACATATGAATCTCCACTTTCCTTCTTCATCCAATATTGCTGTTAAAAGCATTAACCCTAACAATTCAAATGGGCTGAAGAGTCATTTGATGCAGAGGTTCAAAACTTATGATTTATGCAAGCTTCTTGATTTTAGAAATTTTGCCTGATCTTTGTGAGACTGACACAGGAATTTTGTTGGAGCGTTGACTGACATGGCAAATCATAAAGTTTATCAGCATTCTGGGACTATTTTATTTCTAGAAAGTGAATGAATCATACAAACAGAAAGTGTCATTGTTATAGTACCTTGGCCTGTCACAGAGGCGAAGGAAGGAACTTGGATCAGGCAACAGGAACTCTGCTTCACCAAAGGAGGAAAGCTCTAATCCCTACATCCTTCATCTCACCCTCAACCTTTTTCCACCTCAAAGGCCTATGGATGCATCCTCATCCCTTACAGTTCTCATCTGCTGTAGACTGTGGCAGCTCATGGCTTCGACAGATTCACTCTGATATGGGTCAAGAAGTGGCTGGAAGGTCGGGCCCAGAGGGTGGTGGTGAATGGTGCCACATCCAGTTGGCAGCCAGTCACTAGTGGGGTTCCACAAGGATCAGTGCTGGGCCCAGTCCTGTTCAACATCTTTACTGATGATCTGGACGAGGGGATTGAGTCCAGCATCAGTAAGTTTGCAGTTAACACCAAGCTAGGAGCAGGTGTGGATCTGTGGAAGGTAGGAGAGCCCTGCAGAGGGACCTAGACAGGCTGGATGGGTGGGCAGAGGCCAATGGGATGAGATTTAACAAGGCCAAGTGCAGGGTTCTGCACTTTGGCCACAACAAACCCAAGCAGCACTGCAGGCTGGGGACAGAGTGGCTGGAGAGCAGCCAGGAAGAGAGGGACCTGGGGGTACTGGTGGATAGTAGGCTGAAGATGAGGCAGCAGTGTGCCCAGGTGGCCAAGAGAGCCAATGGCATCCTGGCCTGGATCAGGAAGAGTGTGGACAGCAGGACAAGGGAGGTTATTCTTCCCCTGTACTCAGCACTGGTCAGGCCTGCTGTGTCCAGTTCTGGATTCCTCAATTCAAGAGAGATGTTGAGGTGCTGGAACGTGTTCAGAGAAGGGCAACGAAGCTGGTGAGGGGCCTGGAACACAAACCCTATGAGGAGAGGCTGAGGGAGCTGGGGTTGTTTAGCCTGGAGAAGAGGAGGCTCAGGGCAGACTTCATTGCTGTGTACAACTACCTGAAGGGAGGTTGTAGCCAGGTGGGGGTTGATCTCTTCTGCCAGGAACCAGCAAGAGAACAAGGGGACACAGTCTCAAGTTGTGCTGGGGGAAGTATAGGGTAGATGTTAGGAGGAAGTTCTTGCCAGAGAGAGTGATTGGCATTGGAATGGGCTGCCCAGGGAGGTGGTGGAGTCACTGTTCCTGGCACTGTTCATGAAAAGACTGGATGAGGCACTTAGTGCCATGGTGTATTTGGCTGGATAGGTCTGGGTGCTAGGTTGGACTGGATGATCTTGGAGGTCTCTTCCAACCTGTCTGATTCTATGATTCTTTGATTTTATGATTTTGGTATTACTCTTCATCCTTCCCTTTTTCCACCCTGTTCATATATAGGTTTTGTTTTCCTCTGTTCTCTGCCCTTCAAAGAGGAGATGTTATTCCATCTATTACTCTGCCTGCCACATCTTAACTGCTCAATGTTCCATCATACCCTAGTTGCAGTCATTTTGTTGCAGCAGCTTGGAAGATCCTTGTATGCTTTTTCCTGCCAAATTACTGTTTTTCCTTCGTCATCACCTTTGATCTCAACCCTCTTCAGCTGTGCAGATGGAGATGGGGAAGAGTTGTATAATTAAACATTAACGTGACAGCATATACATTCGTCAGTTGTGAGGTGTGCCGCGGACATGTGCCTTAGCACACAGGCTGTTCTCAGCAGCAGCTGCTGAGTACAAGGCTTAGATTATCAGTACTGCAGTCTGCTTTGAAGTATGGTGGTAAACATTCGAATGATAGCAAAAGCAGTTTGAGGTGTAGGAAGGTAGAAGTAATCAAACCCATATGTTTAGATAAATTCCCTGCTGTGCCATTAGCGTGCTTTCATCTAAATATTTTTGTGGCTCTAGTTCAGTGTGCCTATAAACTATCTGCCCTCAAGGGCAACTGGGCTCATGAATTGCAAAGTGCAAGACAAACTCAAGATTCATTAAGGAAAAAAAAATTAAAAAAGTTATCTGAGCCTGGATGTTTTTCATGTCTTGGGATACTCCTAACTTCGAAGATGAAGTGTAAGATTAGAACGGTTGGGATACAGATACTATGTAATGTTTTATTTTGAGAGACAGAAGGTCAAGCAATCTCTCTCCCTCTAAAAGAATACTCCAGGTGGGCTGTCTTGGTGGGAACTTCCGGGCAGCACTTAATCCTTGTGTGAATTTGGCCCTCATTCAAACATAGTAGCTAAGAGCTAATAAAGCTGGTAACTCATGACAGCAGTGAAGAACTGGAAACTCCTCATAAGCCCATAAGGCATAATAACCAGGTTCAGAATCTCCATCACCAACAGGCTGTAATCCTTTGAGGTGATCTAGGAGGACTTTTGATAACATCTAGGAAGTCTGGGAGTTTTGAATCACATGAATTACCCCGTGTTTTGATCTCTAGGCACTGAAAGTAGAATACGTGACACAGTTTGCAATTATTCTACAAGGACCTGACATAATTACCAATTTCTTATTTAGTGAACATATCTATTCAGTCATAGAATCATAGAATCATAGAATCATAGAATGGTTTAGGTTGGAAGGGACCTCAAGGATCATCCAGCTTCAACCCCCTGCCATAGGCAGGGACACCTCCCACTAGAGTAGGCTGCTCAAGGCCTCATCCAGCCTGGCCTTAAACGCCTCCAGGGCATGATTTCCACCCGACAAATATGCAGGGTTTTCTGTACACTGTTGACCTACAGAGCTGCCCAAACCTGAACAGTCTCGATTCAGTAACTAAGGAAAGTACAGACACACCAATGGGTACATAGTGCAGGCTGGATGGTTTCTCTGTTACAGGGCAGCTTTCAATGAGAACAGTGTGCAAAATGAGGCTTTTTATGCTGCTCTCAGGAGGAAAGAAATCTTTCCCTTTCACTCTGTGATATAACACTAAAAGTTTGTACATAGTATGTTTCTGTCCTGCATAAAAATGCCCTGAAGACCTCAAAACAGCCCTGCCACCTATAAATTGCTGGTGTCCATTTTTTAGGTAAAAAAGAACCACTATATCCTTTCCTCAGGAAGATCTGCAGCCTCCCCCACAGTTGCTCCTGCTCCTCAGTACGGACATAATATGTTTTGGGGTGAAGCTGCTCATGTCTCTCAGTCTCTCATTGTTACTCAGTAAGTAAGATCTTACTGGCATATTTTGAAATTTAAGGGATTACTGAAATTTCAGGGTTGCTCCTAAGCCAATACTTTTGCCTTAAGAGTATACCCAAAGAACTTTAGAACTCTTTGTGGCAGGACTTCTCCCATGCAACATTTTTCCTCTCCCGAGAAACAATTTTGATTTTGGCCAGCATCAGGTTACCAGCTTTACTCTCACTGTCTGTGAAATTGAGTGACAGTTGACTTCATACAGAGCAAGTCCATATCCACACCTTATTGGCCAGCTGAGTCATAGAAGGTCTTCAACATTGTTCAGATGACAACAAAATCACTGGAGTCCTTAGTCTTGGAGGGGATCTTCAGAATCTCTCTAGAGAGACCAGAGCTTGCTAATTTCATCAATCAGCTCCTCAGAGACAGTGTGCAGTACATGGAAGCCCAGGACCACCTCATGACCACTTTTGCCAAATTGGGCCTTTTCCCATATTCTAATTTCTGTGTGAGGAAGATAACCTAAACAAGCAAGAAAGAGGCTTTGGTGGGCTGTATCATTGCTGATGCTCCATCAAAGGACTGACTACACAGATCAGCAAAGCTTCTCAGAGGCCATCAAGTGGAACAAAATTCTGTTTACTTTCAGCTATTTCTCCAGCTGATCCAAAATAATCTTTATATTATACAAAGCCTATATTAAGGTATTGAAGGAAAAAAATAAGTAATCTCAATTTATGCTTAGGAGCCTTAAGATAGAATGGAAATGCTTAAAATACTGCAAAACAAAATTTCAGTCAGGAGGCTTTATACTGCAGTAAGGAAGACATGATAGGAAATAAATGAAGCTCTGGATATGAAACACATCTGGCTTTTCTTGGCTGTCTGTGTATTCACTAAGGGTCAAATCTGAGAGCAAAACAGTTAAATTCTTTGTAAGAAATGCCAAGCAAAAGTAACTAAAAACATTGGGTGTTTAAAGGTGCTCTCCAGCTTAGTCCAAACTCTTCCCTTTGAATATGCAGTATAGTTTTTCCAAGGAAAACAAATTCACCATGATAAATCCCTTTCATCAACCCACTTGATGAAAAGCTGTTTTCTCAACCATATCATGTTCCATTTTCTGTTTTTCCAAGGTGTCTCACCAAAAGGGCCTCCTCACAATTCACCTCCTCTCTGGAGGGTTCCCAGGAGGGTTGGCTGATCTTTCTCCTGTCATAGAGATGGTACTAAACATATGCTTCTTTCAGCCAGTGTTGATCAGTCTATTCAGGAAACAAAGTGATGATATGAATATTTCTGAGTTTTAGAAGCAATTGAATATTTTATTTGCATAGGGAAATGAAGCCTAAAGGGATTGTTTTCTTCTTATTTTAATTAAAGAATAAAAATAATGACCCCTGGAAAACCAGGTCCTTCCAAAAGACTGACAGCATGAATGACTTTTGAAAAAAGTGATCTGACCATACTGACAATACCAGAGATGGAATTTCAGGCTGTTCATATCAATATTATTGGTTTTGCATTGCAGTTCAGATTCATAAACTCTATTTTGATTGACTCCACACAATCTGTCAGTTGTTGAATCAGATCCTTCTATAACTGCATACTGAGCTAGCAGCTCCATCATAAAAGCACTTATAAAGTACTTCTATGTACAAGTGTTTATTTCTGCCAACAAACACAAGAAAATGCCCCAAGTACTTCAGCGGATTACAGAGCAGATTTCCAAGACAGAAGATGCTATGATTGAGAGCAAGGCAAAGGGACTTGTTTTCAGAACCATTTATCTTCCTCTGATACATCCCACTGTAAGAGAAAATTAAACTTAAATCTATGAACAGCAAGGATCTCAGACTCACAGTAGCATTAAGGATACCATTGCACACAGATGGTTCTATAAGCGCATTGTCAACTTGGCATAACTGACTTGAATATTCCATATGGCAACACAGAAACTGACCAGTCCTTGCTTACTTTCTGTGTGAGAGGGTGCCTAGCAAGTTACTAGGCTGCATGTACAGCTTTGGTGTCTGCTACACAAGAAGGTTGCAGACAGGGTGGAAAGGGTCAAGAGAAGGGCACAAGAATGATCAGAGGTCTGGAAGAACTGCCATACAAAGGAAGGCTAAGAGAATGTGGTGTTTTGGCCCTGGCTGGGAGCCAAGTTCCCACTAAAGCCATTCCATTTCTTAGATCAATGAGGGAGAGAGGAAAACATAACTAAGGCCAGTACTGATGTAGAAGCAATTTCAATAATGTGAAGCACAAGAAAAGACCATTCTCAGAAGCAAAAGCAAACAAAAGATGTCATTGTCTACATCCCATCTGCAGATGGTGGTCAGTCACTTCTGAGAGACATGATTGCACATAGTGGTTGGTCCTGAGGACAGACATCATTGATATATGTGCCCCCACTTCCTTCTTTCACTTAGTTTACATATCTGAGCTGGTGTCATATGGCATGGAATACCCCTTCGGTTAGTTTGGGTCAGCCAGTTTGGCTGTGTCCTCTCACAAATCTTGCCCTCAGTGTACTTTTGGAGTGGGGAAGTGTTGGAAAAGCACAGTCTGGGTGCTCCTTCTGCAGTAGCCAAAACACTGGTGTGTTGTCAACACCCAGCTATGGCACTGCAAAACACAGCACTAGAAAGATGCTCTGAGGAGAATTAACTCCAGGTCAGACAAATTGAGTGCAGAGAACTGGGTTTATTCAGCCTTGAGAAGAAAAGACTTGGAGGAGACATCCTAACTGCATAGAAGTACATAAAGGTGGCTGTCATGGGAAGGGAGATTCCATTTTTACAGTTACATGTCAAAAACAAAGAGTAATGGACACCAGTTGATACTGGGGAGATTTGGACTGGATGCCAGAAAAAAAAAATTCACCATTTGAACTATTAGACACTGGAACAAACTCCCAAGGGAGGTTGTGGATTCCCCTGCGTTAGACAGTTTCAAAGTCCAGCTTGACAGAGTGCTGGGCCATCTAATTTAAGCTATATTCTTATCCTGAAAGGTTGCACCAGATAATCTTTGAGGTCCCTTCCAACCTGGTAATATATGACTCTATGAATAAATTACATTGTGGTTTCACTGCTGCAGTAGGAAAGTGAGGTGGTCATTTTATTTGGGGTGAGAGATGGGGCCGAGTTGTTGTTTGGTCACAGACCTGTACCCGTAGACTGCCAAATTTAACTGAATGTGTCTGACGAATGTGTCTGCTGTTGCCATGCTTCAACTGTCCTGCTCACAGCCTGTAGTCTGTGTAATCTATAGGAGACTAACACACACATACTTCGTACAATCACAGGTTTGTTACTGGATGCATAAATCCGCAGCACATTTCTCTCCCCTTTAACAATGATCTTATGTTGTTCTTTTTGATCTCTCATTATCACTGTGTCATCACCACTGCCAGAGAGCAGCTGCATGATTTCTCCAGTTATTTTTTTACTATCATTCAAAGAGAAGGAAGAAAAATGCTTTCCTTTAGGGGTTTCTTCTCTCGCTAGTCCAGAGTTGTGCTGCAGACTGGGAGATGAGTGGCTGGAGATCTGCCTGGCAGACAAGTACCTGGGTATGCTGGTTGACAACTGTCTGAACATGAGGCAGCAGTGTGCCCAGGTGGCACAGAAGGCCAATGACGTCTTGGCTTGTATCAGGAATAGTGCGGCCAGCAGGATGAGGAATGTAATTCTATCCCTGTACATGGCACTGGTGAGGCCTCACCTTGAATACTGTGTTCAAGTCTGAGCCACTCACTTCCAGAAAGATATTGAGGTGGTTGAGAGGGTCCAGAGGAGAGCAACGAGTCTGGAGAGGGGACTGGAGAGAAAGTCTTGTGAGGAGCGGCTGAGGGAGATGGAGTTGTTCAACCTGGAAAAGAGGAGACTCAAGGGGGAGCTTATCACACTCTACAGCTACGCGAAGTTGTAGTAAGGTAGGGGTCAGGCTGTTCTCCCAGTCAGCTTGTGACATGGCCTGAAGCTGCACCAGGGGAGGTTTAGGTTGGATGTTAGGAAGCAATTCCTCACAGAAAGGGTAAGTAGAAACTGAAATGGACTGCCAAGGGAGGTGACAGAGTTGCTGCCCTGGAGGTGTTTAAAGAGGGGTTGGATGTGGCACTTAATGTCATGGTCTTGTCAGTGTGGTGGTGTTAGATCAAAGGGTGGACTTGGTGATCTCAGAGGTCTATTCCAGCCTCAATAATCCTGTGTTTTTATGTAAAATGGCCCAAGTGTAAGAAGAAAGTGGTAAGTCATGAACATGTCTTAACAGGGGCATATGGGAAAGTGAATTTAGGGGAGGAGAATGTGGTTGAAGGGAATCGTCTAAGATCTGTGAAGGTTTGGAGATACAAGAAGTATGGAGCTAGAAGTATGGAAGAGCAGAGAAAAAGAGACTGTTTGTATGATAGAGCATGCAAAATGCAGAGTATGAGAGTCCTGCAGTAAAAGCCTTGCATGTTTATGACTGAGGTTGGCAGAGTGTATCCATAGAGGTATCTGTAGCAGTTGTGGATAACTGTGTTAGGAGCTCCATCCACCGTGGGGGTGAAAGAGAAAAACTGCCTTCTGATTTTCTCCCTTTGTGTGGCCTGACTTCTTACAGTGACTATAAACCCCTTTTTTCTCCCTAAGATACAGACTAATCTCTCTATTCGTCCAGGCCAGCCTTCTTACCTCTGACTCTTTCAGCACTTGGAGATGTTCCTATGTTCCTCTGCCTTTAAGACTTCCTTCCTGGGCAGTGTCCATTCTTCCTGGATTCTGGTCCTCCAGGACAGCTTCTTAGGGGTCTCTGTTCACCATCCTCTGAAAGAAGACAATTCCTGCCTGCTGGAAATCCCAGGTAACAATTCTACTTATCCTCCTCTTTACTTCAACAACTGAGAACTCTGTCATTTCATGATCACTGTGCTCAAGATGGTCCCTGTTGGTTACATCACCCACGTGCTCTGCACATGAGTGAGACAGCTCAAACACTTAGACTTTTAAACTTATTTTTTGCTTATCATCAACTCATGTTGATGTGTGGTCAGCAGGAGCAGGGAGGTCATTCTGCCCCTGTACTCTACACTGGTTAGACCACACCTTGAGTACTGTTTTTTTTATTTTTATTTCCAAAAATGTAATAAAAAAATAAAATCAGTCATGTGGTCAGTTGAAATTTTTTTTTTGCATCATCCATTTTTTTGTGCAACAGCATGAAACCATGTCCTTGGAAGCAATGTGTCTGTGTAG
The DNA here is from genome assembly GCA_013400475.1 of Tricholaema leucomelas. Lineage (NCBI taxonomy): Eukaryota > Metazoa > Chordata > Aves > Piciformes > Lybiidae > Tricholaema lacrymosa > Tricholaema leucomelas. Next base: position 3,446 of record WAAF01009420.1, on the reverse strand, counting down.
CTTGAGCATGTGCCTAGAGGTAAGCAAGCAGGTACTGGTTTGCCATGAATAGCCAGTTTTGGACAGGAAGAGTTCACCCTCGTTCTGATCAAATCAGTGAATGATATATCCTTAATTTAAAAATTCATGTCTTCTTAACTTAAAATAGTCAGGTAGTAGCAGAAGTGAGTTGTAGCATAGCGCAAGACTACTGAGCTCACAGTACTTATGTTTTCAATGAGAATATAACCATTGTGCTGGAACTGAGTACAGGTCATCAATTTTACCAACATGCCTTTTTCTTTCTCTTTTTTCCTTTTTTCCCCCAGTTCATTTTATGATCATTTGTCTGGTCTGCTTACCTGCTATTTGTCAACTGATACTCTGATTATCAACCATTTTGAAAAGTAGTCCTTACCATCTGTCTGATCAGTGTTCAGCACAATGGGACTCTAAGCTGCAAATCTCACACACATCTAGAGAAATACCTGACCTTGAAGCCAGAAGGGGAAACGGCATTATCACTTAATCCAGAGTTGTTGTATACATTTTGAGTTAATAAATGTATAGTTCTCATTTCCCTTATAAGAACCTAAGGCAGGAAAGAGTTCAAGTGTAGATGAAATCTATGAAAAATGTGAATTCTCCAATGAAGAGCTGGAATGCTTCACATCCTAGTGATAAGATCAAAGCATTGGTGCAATCTAGCACCTGTGTTTCTTTAATAATCATTACACCAGCTCTGTACCTGTGCCCAAAAGGCGCAACAAAAGTGGTAAACTGAATGTTTTCTGACCAAGAACCATTCCCTAGCTTTGTAATCTAACTTCCTAACTGCAATACTCTTAGGTATGGCAAATGATGTTCAACTGTATGTGCAGGAAGTGCTGAGCACAATGCCAATACTATTTGGTTGACAATGTAAGCTCAGATGCTGGTGTGTCTGAGAGTGGGAAGCTGTTGATCTTGATGCACAGAGAGTGCAGCTGACAGAGGCCTTGAGGGCTTGAGAATGGTATTCAATGATGCTATAAACAAGTGCTGTTCTCTATTATTCAATATTAATGACATGTCCCGTAACTGCACGTATTCTACGTGCCTTCTGTGCACTGTATATAGAGACAAACAAGCTCTACATCTATCGATCCATCACAAACTTAAAGAAAGATTCTTGTAACAAGAGATTTGCCCCTTGTTACACTTTGAAATTGAAAATTAATTGTAAACAGAATTTGCTAGAGGTTTTGGACAGTCTGAGAAGGACAGACTCCTCAGAGTGGCCACCTGGGCACATTGATCACTTGTATAGTCTGAAGCAAAGGCACTTCAGTCCAAGAGGGATGTGGAGGAGCTGGAGCAAGTGCAGAGGAGGGCAATGAAGGTGGGTGTTGTGGAGGGCCTGTGGGCCCAAAAATAGGCTTATTTTATGCCTTACTTTGCCTTGCCTGCCCAAACATGTTTTCCTCCCCAAACCAGGGGTAAACACATTAAAGGCACAAAAAGGTATAATAAGCCTAGGTGTGACAAAAGTCTGGCCTGTCTAAGGTCCAGGTTGTAAACAAGTCATATAAGCAGGTTATAAACATGTTGCATAAGCCCACGCTGCCAGCGTGTGGCCCAGCCTATCCTCTCTCCATATTTGGACGTACCAGGCAAGTGATTTTGCCTAGTATGGTATTGTTTGGCTGACTGCCAAACCCTGACTGGTCACTATTGGCCAAAGGGCTATTCATCTCAGGCCCACAGTTTATAAATAGAGGCACACAGGTAGACAAAGTGCTTCTTTCGCATGCTAGCTTCTGCTTCTGCATGCTTCTGCATGCGAGCTCTAGCTTCTGCTGGCTTTGACTTTACCTGCATCTCTCTCACTGCACTCTTGCTTCACCAGCATGCTCACACTCATGCTCAGGCCCCGTGCTCAGGCCCCTCCTGCTCACATTTGGGCACACCTTATTGTTACTAGATTTAGACTCACCGGCCTACTTGCTTATGCTGTTATTATGGAGACAGAATCTCCCAGCCAGCTGTGGTGAGCTACAAGGAGCTCAGACTCCCCAGCCAGCTGTGCACACCTTGCACACCTGCTGCCTTCATTGCCTGGGGGGTACCTTTGCTGCCGAGATACCAGGACACAGACTCTGCACGCGGTCAGCCTGCCAGCCAGAGTGAGAATCATGCTCAGACTGCACAGCATCCTTCTTTTGCACCAGAGGTCCTGCCAACAGTCCCCGGACCAGTCCCTGGACAAAGCATCCAGAAGGAGCCAGGAGACAAGGCAGACAAAGCATCCCTCGCCAGGACAACAAGGTCAGAGACTGTATTCATTGCCCCAGACAGCTGGGAAGACTGCGTCCTCTACCCAGAAGCCGGGAGGATTATTCATTTCCCCTAAAGCCGGAAAGATTCTCATTTCCCCAGAAGCTGGGAAGATTTCCAGCCTCACAGTTCGTGGGCAAAGTTCCCCTGAGGTTTGGAGGTTAGGTAAATAGGCTGTTGACGTAGCCCCAGAGGGTGATTAATGATTATTGATGATTAATCAGAATTGTGAGTAAATACTTTAGAGCCTCTGTACTATCTGTAATACCTATTACCTGGATGAGGCCTTGAGCAGCCTGCTCTAGTGGGAGGTGTCCCTGCCTGTGGCAGGGGGTTGGAGCTGGATGATCCTTGAGGTCCCTTCCAACCTAAACCATTCTATGATTCTATGATTCTATGATTCTACCTCCTGCCGTAGAGCAGGAGGACTTTCAGCCCACTCTGCTGGGCAAATAGTATATTGACCCCAAGCGGCATTGAGCTGCGGGGAAAACTCCTCTCTCTGTATATAGTTGTATGCTAGATATTGTAATGTAGTTATAATAAGCCATATTGTGTTATTATTCCCATAAGGTACATCCATAGCCGCGAAAAAAATCCATTTTATATTAATATACAGTGGCTGGGGGTGCCGAGAGTTCAGAATACTGAATTTAATAAATACATATTTTTATACATATTATCTTGCACCTATTAATTTCTCCCCTTTGCCACAAATTGGCATAGGTGGCAGAATCCCCCTCTGCAACAGTGGGGAAGGGCCTGGAGAATAAACCTTTAGTCGCTCGACTAAAGGAGCTGGGGCTCTTTACTTTGAAAAAGAGATGGATGAGGGGAGACCTAATTGCTGTCTACAGCTACCTGAAAGGATGTTGTAGAGAGGGTGGTGCTAGTCTCTTCTCACAGCTAAATAGTGATAAAACAAGAGGGAATGGCCTCACACTGCAAATGGGTAGGTTTAGATTGGACATTAGGAAAAGATTTTCCACAGAAAGAGTGGTCAGGCATTGGAATGGGTGTCCCAGGAAGGTGGTTGAGCCACCAACCCTAGATTTCTTTAAACTGATTTGGATGTGGTGCTTGGGGATATGGTTGTCGCAGAGGGGGTTTCTGCTGCCTCTGCCAATTGTGGTGGAGGGAAGAAATTAATT
>WAAF01009417.1:29044-49814 GCA_013400475.1 Tricholaema leucomelas | reverse complement strand
ACCTTTTTTTCCCCCTCCCTCTTCCTCCCAGAAAAAATATCCCAGCCAGCAATTTTTGACATTTGTCTTTCCCTTTTCTTGGGCATCTAAATGGCCTTTTTTCAGTAACATATCTCTTGATCTTGGTTGGTTGTTTTTTTTTGCATGCATCTATATATATATGTAGGGAAAAAACAAAAACCCCAACCAAACCAATACCAAAAACCAACTCTCTTGCTCAGCACATGTTGAAATTGTCAGTGGGAAGGGAAGAATATATTATTGGAATATTTTTGGTTTGTTTTCTCTGTTCTGTCTGTCAGGATAATATTGGACATCGCTTACTCCAGAAACATGGCTGGAAGCTGGGCCAGGGATTGGGAAAATCACTGCAGGGTAAGTCCAGCAGCTCCTGTCCGAAACCTTCAACAGCAGCTTCAGTCTTTAACGAAATCACTTCTGCTTTTTTGTTCCTAGATTAGACTTTTTTTCTTTCCGCTGGTACTGTAGCCAAACAAATGCGCTCTGGAGTTTTCCTCTTTAGCCCTTTGCAAGCAGGGGGCTTGTCGGCTCCCCTGGGACTTGTCCTGTGCAAGCAGGGGGCTTGTCGGCTCCCCTGGGACTTGTCCTGTGCAAGCAGGGGGCTTGTCGGCTCCCCTGGGACTTGTCCTGTGCAAGCAGGGGGCTTGTTGGCTCCCCTGAGACTTGTCCTGTGCAAGCAGGGGGCTTGTCGGTTCCCCCGGGGCTTGCCCCTTGCAAGCAGGGGGCTTGTTGGCTCCCCCGGGGCTTGCCCTGTGCAAGCAGGGGGCTTGTTGGCTCCCCTGAGACTTGTCCTGTGCAAGCAGGGGGCTTGTCGGCTCCCCTGGGGCTTGCCCTGTGCAAGCAGGGGGCTTGTCGGCTCCCCTGGCCCCCGTAGGGCTTGCGGGCTGCCCGGCATCCCCCCCGGGGCTTGCCCTTTGTAAGCAGGGGGCTTGTCGGCTCCCCCGGCGCTTGCCTCTTGCAAGCAGGGGGCTTGTCGGCTCCCCCGGGGCTTGCTCCTTGCAAGCAGGGGGCTTGCAGGCTCACCTGCCCCCCCAGGGCTTGCCCTTTGCAAGCAGGGGGCTTAGAGCTGCCCGGCCCCCCCCGGGGCTTGTCGGCTCTCCGGCCCCGGTTAGGTGTGGGCTGTGGTTTGGATGTGTAGGGAGCACAGTGCTGGGCCTCTGTGGAGGAAGGTGCCCGAGCTGCCCTGGCTGCTGCCAGGGAGCTGTGCAGCTTCTGGAGCTCTGCTGATGCTCTGCTGCCTGCTTTGGGATACTGAAGAATACAGGCCAGGCACAGGGACCTCTGGGTCTGTGTTTCACGGTGGTGTCAGAAGCCATTGGAAGGCAACTAAAGGACCCGGTGAAGGCTGCAAGCGGTGGCAGAAGCCCTCATGGATGGCTGAGGCCTGCTTCTAGTTCTCCAGAGAGCTTTCCCTTGGTTTTGTTTCTGTTCTGCAGCACTCTCTGTGACAGAGGTTTAGCAGATCTTGAGATGCTGCAGAGCTTTGTTGAATCGGAGCTCCCTGCCCTCGTGTTGCCTTGTGCCTGAATTCTCCCTGCTGCGCTGAACCCCATGATGGAAACGGAGCCACTGCTGCTCAGTCCATGTGAGGGGCTTCAGCCATGCTCCTGTTCAGAGTGTGGCCAGCAGGTTGAGGAAGGTTCTTCTCCTCTTGTACTCTGCCCTAGAGAAGCCATCTCTGGAGTCCTGGGTCCAGCTCTGGGCTCCCCAGTCCCAGAGAGACAGGGAACTGCTGGAGAGAGTCCTGGGGAGGCTGCAGAGCTGTCCCATGAGGGGCCTGGAGCAGCTCTGGGAGCAGCAAAGGCTGAGAGCCTGCAGAAGAGTAGCCCCAGAGGGGAGCTGAGCAGTGTTCAGCAAGAGCTAAAGGCTGGAGGCAAGAGTATGGAGCCAGACTCTGCTCAGTGGTGCCCAGGGACAGGACAAAGGGCAGAAACTGGAACCCATCTGACCAGGAGGAGAAACTTGTTTGATGTGAGGCTGCTGGAGGCCTGGAGTAGGCTGCCCAGAGAGGTTGTAAAGTCTCCTTCTCTGGAGAGCTTCCAAACCCACCCTGGGCATTGTGCTGCTGGGCAAGCTGCTGTGGGTGCCCTGCTTTGGCTGGGGGAGGTTGGACTGGATGAGCTCCAGAAGTCCCTTCTGGACACAGCCATGTTGTGTGCAGGGAAACTGAGGGTAGTGCTTGCAGTCAGCTTCTTTGGATGTGTCCAGCATCAGCACACAACACTGAGTAAGATGCTTGATGTTTACCACAGGCATGGAACTGTGTGCCCAGGTGGCTTCTGTGGCAACCTTTTAAAGTGCTTGAAATGCTCTTGAGGCCCTCCTGTTCCTGGACCCTTAGTCTGAAGACCTGGGAGCTTGTAATGGGTCTTGGTGCCCCTACAGTGAGGCAGTTAGAGATAAGCGTCCCTGAGCTGTGGAGGCCTGGTGAGGGGTAAGGAGTTCCCTGAGCTGTGGGAGTGGGCATTAACCCCTGGGCTGAGGCACTCTGACCCCTCAGACAGTGCCTTGGTTGGTGGGCAGTGCTTCTTGCTTCCTCTGCAGTGCCTTGGTTGGTGGGCAGTGCTTCTTGCTTCCTCTGGACTGGTTTCTTGTGGGCTGCCTTGGTTGGAGCGTGGCACTCCCTCAGTCATCTGCATCCAAGGCTCAGGATGTGGTTGTAGTTGTCACCTTCTGCTTTGGCTCTCCCTGGCTGTGCTGTTTGGTCTGGTTTTGCTTTTGGGTGCCCCATGTTCCTGTGTCACCAAAGTGGAACCACAGAGACTTGAAAGAAGCCAAAGCTCCCTCCCAGCCCCAGCTGGATCCAGAGGCACAGCTGTGGAGTCCCTGTGGGGTGGCAGGCAGTGACGCGGCAGAGCGAGCAGCAGATGCCTCTGCAGTCCTGGGTCTGGCTGGTGTCATCGTGCCCTGAATGCAGAGAGCCAGGGCTGCCTTTGTGGGTTTGATCCCTGTCCAGATGTGGATGTTCCTGCTGTGCCTTTTGAAGCCTTGGCTCTGACTCAAGGGTTAGGGAAGCTGATCTGAGCTGTCTGCGAGCCGCAGGCGCATCCTGGGGATGGGCTGTGAGGGTTTGCCTGCTCCTCCTGCACCCTGATCGACAGGCAGGAGGGAAAACAGCCTGGTGTAGGTGCTGAAACCTTCTCGAGCTGGGCTTTGGAGAGCCTGCAGGACTCACATGGTGCCTGTCACCTTTCAGCTGTGCCTTGTCCGCCTGCCAGCCAGGCTGTGGCTCGGGAGGGCTGCTGCAGCAGATCTGCTCAGCACACGGTCAGCAGCAGCCTCCTGGGTGGTTAGGAGCAGCTGGAGCCGGTGGCATTGGTGATGGATGTGTTGGGAGGGATTAATTCATTATCCAGTGACCTTTTTGCATGAGTCTTAGATTGGCCCAAATATAAACTGCTGGGAAGGAAATGTTTGCATCCAGTTTTAACCTGGTCCTAGGAGTCTGAAGAGGTGAAGTCCCTTAAAATAGAACCATGGAATCATTCAGGCTGGAAAAGACCCTTGAGATCATCAGGCCCAACCATTAACCCTCCCCTGTCTGGTTCACCACTAAACTGTATCTCATAGAATGGTTTAGGTTGGAAGGGACCTCAGGGATCATCCAGCTCCAACCCCCTGCCATAGGCAGGGACACCTCTCACTAGAGCAGGCTGCTCAAGGCCTCATCCAGCCTGGCCTTGAACACCTCCAGGGAGGAAGCATCCACAACCTCCCTGGGCAACCTGTGCCAGTGTCTCACCACCCTCACTGTAAAGAACTTCCTCCTAACATCCAGTCTAAATCTCCCCTCTGCCAGTTCAAACCCATTCCCCCTCGTCCTGACATTCCCAGACCTTGTCAATAGTCCCTCCCCAGCCTTCCTGTAGGCTCCCTTCAGATACTGCAAAGCCACTCCAAGGTCTCCTCGAAGCCTTCTCTTCTCCAGGCTGCAGATCCCCAACTCTCTCAGCCTGTCCTCATAGCAGAGCTGCTGCAGCCCTCTGAGCATCTTCGTGGCTCTCCTCTGGACTGGCTCCAGCAGTTCCATGTCCTTCTTGTGCTGGGGGCTCCAGAACTGCACACAGTACTCCAGGTGGGGTCTGAGGAGAGCAGAGTAAAGGGGGAGAATCCCCTCCCTTGCCCTGCTGCCCACACTGCTCTTGCTGCAGCCCAGCACAGGGTTGCTGTCTGGGCTGCATGTGCACACTGCAGGCTCATGTTGAGCTTTTCATCAACCCAGACCCCCAGGTCCTTCTCCTCAGGGCTGCTCTCAGCCATTCCCCACCCAGCCTGGATCTGTGCCTGGGATTGCACCGACCCAGGTGCAGGACCTTACACTTGGCCTTGTTAAACGTCATGAGGTTGGCCTGGGCCCACCTCTGCAGCCTGTCCAGGTCCCTCTGGATGCCATCCCTGCCCTCCAGCAAGTCAACTGTGCCACACAGCTTGGTGCCATCTGCAAACTTGCTGAGGGTGCACTCAATTCCTCTGTCCATATCACTGACAAAGATCTAAACATCTAAAGGACCTTTAAACACATCCCGGGGATGGTGACTCAACCACTTCGATGTGCCCTGAGACTGGAAGAGCAAACCAGAAAATATTTCTTCCTCTCTTGCTCAGGAGAGGATTCTCCAGGGGGATCAGAACAGCAAGCACAGAGTGTCTCTGCTGGAAACTCTGCTCACTTCCTGCTGGACTTGAGCCTAAAACCCTTGCACAGCCTGTGCCCAGGAGGTGCAGAGGGTAGAACCAGTGGGAATGTGGTACCTGACCCCCTGCAGAAGCCTTGGCAGCCACCCCCTCAGGTCTCTGCATTTTGGGTTACAGGTATGGAGTTGAATCCTGCCTTCATCTTTTGTCCATGCAGTTGATCCTGGTTTGAAAGGAAGTGGATGAGTTCAGGAGGCTGCTGCTGCTTGTTGGGCAGCTTTTGATCCCAGGAGGTCCTCTCAAGTGGGGCTCCAGTTAGATTCAGGCAACCCAAAAGCTCTGTTGTGTTGTTACCCACTCAGGATTGAGGATTCTTTCCAGTGAGGCTCTCGTGGTGGTGTTCCACAAGAGCTTCCTGCTGCAGGACTGCACTTGGTGATGGTTTCCTTCTTGCTAACCACTTCTGTGGTTAGCACTGCATAGTCACCCAGCAGTGAGAGCACTCCAGTGGCTGGCAACCAGGACAGAGTCAGGTTCACACTTGCTGAGTGCTGGTGGTCAAAACCTGCAGTGGTTGTGCAAAGGTACCCAGCAGCTGGGCTCATTCCCTGCAGAATCAGAAAGTGGCTTCAGCTGGAAAAGCCCTTCCAGATCGGCTCCAACCATCCTCCAGCCTCTCAAGGCTGGGGCTAAACCATGGCCCTCACCACCACACCTCAGCATCTTCCAGGGATGGGGATTCCACCACCTCCCTGGGCAGCCTGTTCCAGTGTTTGAGAACCCTTTTGGTGAAGAAGTTTCTTCTAATGTCCGACCTAATCCTCCCCTGGGGCAACCTGAGGCCATTTCCTCTTGTACTGCTTCTTGTTCCTTGGGAGAAGAGACCAACTCCCACTTGACTCTCACCTTCTCTCAGGGAGTTGTAAAGAGCCAAAAGGTCTCCCCTCAGCTTCCTCCAGACCAAACAACCTCAGTTCCCTCAGCTGCTCCTCCCCAGCCCTGTTCTCCAGACCCTTCCCCAGCTTTGTCACCCTTCTCTGGACATGCTCCAGCCCCTCGATGTCCTTCCTGTAGAGAAGGTCATCCAGTTCCACCCCTCCCTGCCATGGGCAGGGACACCTCCCACCAGCCCAGGGTGCTCAAGGCCTCATCCAGCCTGACCCTGAACATCTCCCAGGAGGGGACATCTAGAACCTCCCTGGGCAACCTGGTTTAGAGGCTCTTGCCACACTCACTGGAAAGAATTTCTTCCTTATCTCCAGTCTAAGTCTCCCCTCCTCAAGCTTAAATCCATTCCCTCTCATCCTATCACCAGAAGCCTCTGTCAGAAGTCCCTCCCCAGCTTTCCTGTAAGTTTCTCATCTCTTTTCCTTGATCTTTTGGGCTTTTTTCTCCCACAACTCATGTTATATTTGGAGATGTTGCTTCAGCTTGCTAACAGGCAATGAATATGGAGAAGCAGGAGAGGGAGTTGCCAGAGATCCTTCTTACTCTGGAAAGCACAGCTCAGGGAGCCACTGTTGTGTGGAGGCTCTGATGGTTGTGCTCCAGCAGATGAGGAAATGGTGGCTGTAGGCTGCTTTCTGGGGGTGGGGGTGAACATGGACAGTTAATAATCATAGAATGGCTCAGATTGGAAGGGACCTCAGAAGTCATCTACTCCAAACCCCCTGCTGTGGGCAGGGGACACCTCCCACCAGCCCAGGGTGCTCAAGGTCTCATCCAACCTGGCCTTCAGCACCTCCAGGGAGGGGACATCCACAGCCTCCCTGGACAACCTGTGCCAGTGTCTCACCACCCTCATACTGAAGAACTTCTTGCTCAGCTCCACTCTGCTCTTGCTCTGTCTCAGCCTCAAACCATTTGCCCTTGTCCTGTCTCCAGACACCCTCAGCAGAAGTCTCTCTGCAGCCTTCCTGCAGGATTTCTTCAGGCACTGGCAGGCAGCTCTAAGGTCCCTCTGGATCCTTCTGCAGGCTGCTACCCCCAGCTCCCTCAGCCTGTCCTCACAGCAGAGCTGCTCCAGCCCTTGGATCATCTTTGTGGCCTCCTTTGGACTCACTCCAGCATCTCTCTGCCCTCCTGCTGGTGACACTAGGACTGGAGGCAGGATTGGAGGTGAGGTCTGAGCAGAGCCAAGGGGCACAGACCCTTCTCTGACACTGCTGGCTCCTGGGGAGCATCTGGAATTCTGCTGTCTGCTGAAAAAGAAAGCAGCAAAGGTGGTTGAGAACAGTGCTTGACCTCTGTGTGAAGCCCTGAGCTAAATAAGAGCAAGGAATGAGGGTGATTGGAGGAGTGATAGAAGTCACAAGGACAAGGAGAGGGCAGAGTGAAATCCTGAATGCAAACACTGCCAACAATTTCTCTTGGAAGAAGAATTTCAGTTCTGAAGTGGAGGAATTGTTGTGAAAATCAGGCAGAGGCTGGCATGCAGAACAGGGTTGGTTTAATCCTGCATTTGTAAAGGTTTTTATAAGCTCCTCACAATTTCCACTGTGCTGAAAGCTTCTGGCCTCTCTTTTGGGCTTGTGTGCCTGAGAGGAGCTGACACAGCTGCAGGGGTAGAGGTGTGAGACTGAACCCAGGAGTTCACAGATTGTATTGTGTTGGAAAGGACCCTCCAGGGTCACCTTGTCCATCCCCCCTGCACTCAGCAGGGACACCTCCAACCAGAGCAGTCTGCCCAGGGCCACCTCCAGTCTGATCTTGAATGTCTCCGGGGACAGGGCCTCAACCTCATCCCTGGGCAGCCTGTGCCTGTGTCTCAGCACCCTCACTCTGAAGAACTTTTCCCTGATTTCAAACCTAAACCTCCCCTGTTCAGTTCCCCTCATCCTATCCCCACAGGCCCTTCTACACAGTCCCTCCCCAGCCTTCCTCTAGGTTCTCTTCATTGAAATGCAGCTCTGAGGTCTCTCTGGAGCCTTTCCCTGAACACTCCCAATTCAGCCTGTCCCCACAGCAGAGCTTTTCCAACTCGCTGATCATCGTTGTGGCCTCCTCTGGACCTGCTCTGTCAGCTCCAGATCCTTCTTGTCTTGAGGACTGCAGAGCTGGCCCCAGCCCTGCAGGTGAGGTCTCCCCAGAGCAGAGCAGAGGGGCAGGATCTCCTCTCTCCATCTCTGCCCACACTGCTTTGGATGCAGCCCAGGCTGCCCTTGGCCTTCTGTGCTGCCAGTGCCCATTGCTGGCTCCTGCCCAGTTTCTCCCCAGATGGCACCTCCAGGCCCTCTGCTCCTCTCAGTCTCCTCATCCCCCAGCCTGGATTCATATCAAAGGTTGCCCTGGCCACAGGAGCAGGACCTTGCACATTTCCTTGTTGAACCTCCTGAGTTTCTCCTCAGCTCCAGCCTTTCCTCATCCCTCTGAATGGATCCCATCCCTCAGTCTCATCAACCACACCACTTAGCTTGCTGTCATCTGCACATTTGATGAGGGTGCCTCAATCTCACTGTCTGATGAAGAGATTGATCAGCAGAGGTCCCACTGAGGACCCTTAATGCAAGATTTCTTGCCCCATACAGAGGTTGCCCCAACCTCGGTGCAGGGCATCCCTTCTGAGGCAGTCAGTGGAAGCAGCAGTAGCTTGGCTGGGGCCTTTGGTCCCACAGCAATGCCTTCTGTCCCCTGATTGCTATTCCTCTGTAGTAACAGCAGCTTCCTTTTTGTTCTCAGCCAAGTGCTGGCATCAGTTCAGCAGCAGTGTCCTGAAAGGCTGTCTGAGCCTTTCCAAAGAGCAGCCACACTACTGCTGTGGCAGAGGCTGCCTGTGCTCAGAGCTGTGCTCTGTCACAGGAGCTCCTGGCACTGCCATCTGAACCCCTTCCTCATGCCTGTTCTCCACTCAGGCTAAACCCAGAGCCTGTACACATCAGCAAGGCAGTGCTGTGCCTGCTGCTGAAGGTGGCTGCAAGCTCCTGCAGTGCTCTGTGGGCAGCAGCAGTGCCAGGTGTGCCTGGGACAACCTGAGGCTTGTTTTAGCCTTTCATAAGCACACAAATGTGCTGGGTCACAAGAACCCCAGGAATGCTCCAGGCTGGGGGCAGAGTGCTTGGAAGTTGTCCAGTGGAAAAGGAGCAGGGATGGGGTTGGTTGACAGCAGCTGAAGATGAGCCAGCAATGGGCACAGGTGACCAAGAAGCTCAGCAGCAGCCTGGTCTGGATCAGCAGGAGCAGGGCAGGGATCATGCTCCTGTACTGGGCACTGCTGAGACCACAGCTTGAATCCTGGGGTCAGTTTTGGATTCTTCTCTCCCAGAAGGACATTGAGAGGCTGGAACAGGGCCAGAGAGAGCAACAAAGCTGGGGAAGGGTCTGGAGAAGAGGGCTGGGGAGCAGCAGCTGCGGGAGCTGGGGGGGTTTAGTGGGGGGAAAAAAGGAGGCTGAGGGAGACCTCATTGCTTCTGCGGCTCCGTGAGAGGAGGCTGCAGTGAGGTGGGGGTTGGGCTCTTCTCTAGGATCAGGTAATAGAAGGAGAGGAAATGGCCTGGAATTGTGCCAGGGGAGGTTTAAGTTGGAGATGAGAAAAAAAAATCATTGCTGCAAGAGTGGTCAGGGATTGGCACAGGCTGCCCAAGGAGGTGGTGGAGTGCCCATGGCTGGAGGTGTCCAAGAACCTTGGGGCCATGGTTTGGTGGCCATGCTGGGGTTGGCTTGGTGTGGTTGGCCTGGATGAGCTTAGCTTTTCCAACTCCAACAATTCCATGATTCTATAACTGATCCACATACCCAGTGTGGTAGAAAATGCTGGAATTGAGTTCCTCCATCAAACAGGGTTTTTCTGTTGCCTGTTTTCTATTTTAAAGGCACAAATGGAGTTCTGCTCTGACTTGCAAATTCAGGGAGGATAAATATAGTCACTGCTCCCCTTCCCCCTTCCACTACTGTGCAGCTCTCACTTGGCACCTTCTTCACTAAATCTGTTCAGACAAGCTCTTGTTTTCCTTCCTGGTGTAAAGGATGAGTAGAAGGAGAAGACAGAGCTGTCTGCTGGGAGCTGCTTGTGGAGAGGAGAGGAGACAGGTGAGGAGGGATCCTGTGCCTGCGGCAGGAGGCAGCTGTGCTCCGGCAGGGATCCTTCTCCTGTCTGAGCTGAAGGGCAGCAGGAGCCCTTTGGCAGCTGGGCCAGCAATGTGCCCTTGTGGGCAAGAGAGCCAATGGCAGCCTGGAGGGCATCAGGAAAAGTGTGGCCAGTAGGGCTGAGGAAATTCTTCTCCTGTTCTGCTCTGCCATAGATGAGACCACAGATGGAATACTGTGTCCAGTTTTGGGCTCCTCAGTTCAGGAGAGACAGAGACCTGCTGGGGAGAGTCCAGCAGAGAGCTGGGGAGGTTCTTCTTCCAGGTGAGACCACAGCTGGAATACTGTGTCCAGTTTTGGGCTCCCCAGTTCAGGAGAGACAGAGACCTGCTGGGGAGAGTCCAGCACAGAGCCACAAGGATGAGTGGGGGCTATGAGCATCTCCCCTGTGGAGAGAGCCTGAGAGCCCTGGGGCTGTTTGGAGAAGAGGAGGCTGAGAGGAGATCTGAGCAATGTGTGCAAACAGCTGAGGGGTGGGGGGCAGTGCCTGGGGCCAGGCTCTCTTGGGCGCTCAGCAGCAATAGGCCAAGGAGCAATGGACACAAACTGGAGCAGAGAAGGTTTCAGCTGAATAGGAGGAGAAACTTTGGTGTGAGGGTGACAGAGCCCTGGAGCAGGCTGCTCAGAGAGGCTGTGGAGTCTCCTCTGCAGACTTTCCAAACCCACTTGGATGTGTTGCTGTGTGGACTGCCCTGGGTGATCCTGCTTTGGCAGGGGGTTGGACTGGATGAGCTCTGGGGGTCCCTTCCAACCCCTAAGGTTCTATGATTCTGTGAAGAGTCATGTTCCCAGGAGAGTGCCAGGTGGCCAGGGGTGATGCAGGCTGTGCTTGCTGACCTGTGCCAGGTGGCCAGGGGTGATGCAGGCTGTGCTCCCAGGAGAGTGCCTGGTGGGCAGGGGTGATGCAGGCTGTGCTTGCTGGCTTCTGGCTCCTCTAGGTGCTGTCAGCAGTAACAAGCAGAGCCTTGGCCACTCGGCCAGCTGAGAGCAGTCACAGAGATGATCACTTGGCAGCTGCACCTTGGGGAAGTAAGCTGAGGGTTTGCAATGCAGAGGTCTGGAATCCTGAGCTCTGTCACCAGTTCACCAAGGTGCTGAATACAGGAATTTCCATTTGCTAGCTCCTTTGGTCTCAGGAGGGCAGACAGAGTGGATGTTTGTCAGGCCTTGAGAACATGGAACAATGAGCATCTGAGAGAAACACCAGGAGGAAACAAGGAATGTTCCATTTCTCTGGGGAGGTTTGGAGCTCTGGAACAAATACAAGCAAATATGGAAGAGAAAGATAAAACTTGAACAGTGCCTTGATTCATGAAGTCTGGAAGGATTTGGCAGCTGGAGCCAAGACAGAGATGTGAACCCAGCCTTATCTTCTTGTATCTTAACATGTCCTTATGGGAACCTGAAGTCTGGCATGGACCTGAGTTTCTGCACTTGTGTTTGCACTGTAGATCACTGCAGGAGTTGAGCAGCTCCAGGCTTCCACCTGAGCTTAGCTGTGGAAAACCTGAGCAGTGTAGCTCTGAGAGCCTGCTGGCAGCACACTGATCTTCACTGCCCTCTTGAAATCCACAAGACCACAGAGCTAGAGCAAAGTTTACAGATTGACAGATTGCAGTGGCTTCTAAGGGACCATCCAAGGTTATCTGGCCCCTGCAGTCAGCAGGGACATCTCCAACTAAAGCTGCCCAGGGTCTCCCCAGAGCAGAGCAGAGGAGCAGGATCTCCTCTTCAGGTATTGAAATGCAGCTCTAAGGTCTTTCTGGAGCCTTTTCCTGATCAGTCCAATTCTCTCAGCCTGTCCCCACGGAAGAGGTTTTCCAACTCACTGATCATCTTTGTGGCCTCCTCTGGACCTGCTCTGTCAGCTCCAGATCCTTCTTGTCTTGAGGACTGCAGAGCTGGCCCCAGCCCTGCAGGTGAGGTCTCTCCAGAGCAGAGCAGAGGGGCAGGATCTCCTCTCTCCATCTCTGCCCACACTGCTTTGGATGCAGCCCAGGCTGCCCTTGGCCTTCTGTGCTGCCAGTGCCCATTGCTGGCTCCTGTCCAGCTTCTCCCCACATGGCACCTCCAGGCCCTCTGCTCCTCTCAGTCTCCTCATCCCCCAGCCTGGATTCATATCAAAGGTTGCCCTGGCCACAGGAGCAGGACCTTGCACATTTCCTTGTTGAACCTCCTGAGGTTCTCCTCAGCTCCAGCCTTTCCTCATCCCTCTGAATGGATCCCATCCCTCAGTCTCATCAACCACACCACTCAGCCTGGTGTCATCTGCACACTTGGTGAGGATGCCTCAGTCTCACTATAGCACTGAACAGTACAGGTCCCAGTACAGACTCCTGTGGGGGGCCATCACTTGTCCTCTCTCCTCTGGGGCCAGCAGCTGCCCTCTGTTTGCTTCTGAATGCGCAGGATCCTTCCTCTGAAAGGTTGGGAGCAGGTTTATGTGTTCCTTGAGTGTGTGCAGTCAGTGAGACCATTCTTGGAGCCTCAGATGTGTGTTGTGGCAGAGAGACCTTCTCCTGGCTTACTGTCAGCTTCACTGCCCTTTGTGTGATGCTAAAGCACCTTGGTTAAGCTCTGGAAGCTGAGTGTGTGAGAAGTGGAACTGGATAAAATCCTTGAGGGCCCTTCCAGGCTAAAACCATTCTGTGATTCTGAGTGACTAAGCATGGCCCAACACAGCCAGCCCTGGATCAGACAGGACCCTTCAGCCCTTTCTCTGCTTCCTGAGATAAAGTAAATCAGTAGTTCTTATCTCTGATTCCATTCTAGATCAAGCAGGGTTTTTGTTCCTGCTCTGACATCATTTTTGTTCCTCAGGGCTGTTGATCATCATTTGGGTGAGGGATCCACAGAGTGGTTTAAGCTGGAAGGGGACCTTGAAGATGATCCAGTTCCAACCTCCTGCTATGGGTAGGGACATCTCTTACCAGCCCAAGTTGCTCAAGGCCTTATTCAGCCTAGCCTTGAACATCTCCAGGGAGGTTGTGGAGCACAGAAGCACCCAATGTGATCAAAGATCACATTGGGTGCTTCTGTGCTCCACAACCTCCCTGGGCAACCTGTGCCAGGGTCTCACCACCCTCATCCTGTGCCAGTCTCTCCCCATCCCCACTCTAAAGCATTTCTTCCTGATCTCCAGTCTAAATCTGACCCAGGCTCTGTGAGTTGCTTTCCCTTGCAGAAGTTTCTTGCAGGTGTCACCTTTTGGTTTGTTTGTTGAAGAAGTTCTGAGCTCTTTTTTGGAGTTTTCCACCTGATTGGGGGTGTTTGGAACTTGTCTTTTGTTTGGCATTTCCCTCTTGCTTCTTAAGGATTAAGCCCCCACCTGGAGTCTTGTGTGCAGCTCTGGAGCCCCCAACACAAGCAGGACATGGAAGTGTTGGAGCCAGTCCAGAGGAGGCCACCAGGATGCTGAGAGGGCTGCAGCAGCTCTGCTCTGAGCACAGGCTGAGAGAGTTGGGGCTCTGCAGCCTGGAGAGGAGAAGGCATCCAGGAGACTTTGGAGTGGCCCTGCAGGGTCTGAATGGGGCTCCAGGAGGGCTGGGGAGGGACTATTGAGGTCTGGGAATGAGAGGAGGAGGAATGGGTTTGAAGTGGCAGAGGGGAGATTGAAACTGGATGGTAGGAGAAGGAGTGAGGGTGGTGAGACACTGGAACAGGTTGCCCAGGGAGGTTGTGGATGCTTCCTCCCTGGAGGCGTTTAAAGCCAGGCTGGATGAAGCCTTGAGCAGCCTGTTCTAGTAGGGGGTATCCCTGCCTATGGCAGAGGGGTTGGAACTGGCTGAGCTTTGAGATCCAACCTAAACCTTTCTGTGATTCTTGTAGCCCCTTTCAGGTGCTGGAAGGCTGCCTGGAGATTAGGAAACTGGAGATTGAAACTGGATGTTAGGAAGAAGTTCTTTGCAGTGAGGGTGGGGAGACCCTGGCAGAGGTTGAGGGTGGGGATGGACTGGCAGAGGTTGAGGTTGGGGAGACACTGTCACAAGTTGCCCAGGGAGGTTGTGGAGCACAAGTGTGCAGTTCTGTGCTTGGGAAGTGGTTTCTCCTCCCTGGGAGCTGATGCCTGTCACAGAGGATGACAGACATCCCAGACTTCATTTGAATGTGATTGTTTGTGACCCTTTCCAGCAATCTGACATCAACAGGCTGAGCTCACACATCCAGTCCCCAAAGGAACCCAAGATAAAAGGTCACCCTTGTTTGTTTGTTTGCTCCTTGCAGCAGTGGGAATGAGCTGGAGAACAGAATGTCACTTCTGGCCAGCAAGGAGCATTGTGAAGCCTGCCAGAATTTAGTGCCTTTTGGAGGGGCTGAATGAGGAGTTTGAGTTTTCAACAGGGCAGCTGTGGAGCTGTTGAGAAGTGGTGGGAAGGTTTGGAGAGCTTCAGGAATCCTGCTCTTGGAAGATGCAGCTCAGCCACGGGCACAGTGACTCCTGATCTCACACAGGGATGGTGCAGCTGGCTGCTGCCTGTGCCCTCTGGTTGTGGGTGTGTTGCTGTGGGTGTTGATTCCTGGTTCCAGGTATCTACTGCAGAGGCTCAAAGATGCTCAGAGGGCTGGAGCACCTCCCCCGTGGGGACAGGTTGGCAGAGTTGGGGTTGTTCAGCCTGGGGAAGAGAACACTTCAGGGAGAGCTTAGAGCTGCCTGCCAGCACCTGAAGGGGTTCCAGGAGAGCTGGGGAGGGACTTCTGACAAGAGCTTGAGGTGACAGGATGAGGGCCAATGGCTTTGAGCTGGGAGAGGGGAGAGTGGAGATGAGGAAGAAATTCTTTGCAGTGAGGGTGGGGAGAGACTGGCACAGGCTGCCCAGGGATGTGGGCAGAGTCTCATCCCTGGAAACATTCAGGATCAGACTTGATGTGGCCCTGGGCAGCCTGATCTAGTTGGAGATGTCTTTGCTGACTGCAAATGACCTTTGAGGGTCCCTTCCAACCTCTTTAATCCACCAGAGCTGGTGCAGGGATGTGATTAGGAAGCTGCCCAGTGCTGCCTTCTCTCAGCTGTGTCTCTAACCCCTGCTCTAGTCCCTTTCCAGGAGCCATTCTTACATGCTGTGGAGCTCACTTCAACGGCAGCTTAGCTTTGGTTGTAGCACAAAGGGAGTAAGTGACAATCCCCTGTGCTGAAGAAGATCACATCCTGCTGCCTGTGTCCTCCTGAGATGCTGAGTGGATGCAGTTCTGCCCCCTGAGCAGTGTGGTAGCAATCAGGCTGGAATCACAGCCCACAGAGTGGTACCTGGGAGGAATCTCTGAAGGTGTTGAGACCATGAGCAGCATTAAGGCTGCTCTGTCACCTCTCTGCTGCTCACATGCTCTGCAGAGGTGATACACTGAGGCTGACTGAGTTATGGTAAGAGAGTTTTGGGGGTGCATCTCTCTTTCAGTGGGAGCATCCTGGTCTTTCTCTGCCATTAGTCTTTCAGGAACATCTTGTATCCTATGGATACATCTTGTACCCAATGGGGACAGGCTGGGAGAGTTGGGGCTTGTTCAGCCTGGGGAAGAGAGGGCTCCAAGGAGACCTTAGAGCAGCCTTCTAGTGCCTGAAGGGGCTCCAGGAGAGCTGGGGAAGGACTTTGGCTGAGGGCTGGGAGTGCCAGGATAAGGGACAATGGTTTTGAGCTGGGACAGGGGAGATGAGGAAGAAATTCTTTCTAGTGAGGGTGGGGAAGAGAGACTGTGGATGTTGCCTCCCTGGAGGTGTTCCAAGCCAGGTTGATGAGGCCTTGAGCACCCTGTGCTGGTGGGAGGTGTCCCTGCCCGTCGCAGGGGGTTTGGAAGTAGATGATCTAAAAGCCCCTTCCAACCCAACCTGATCTATGGATCCAGTGCAGCTCCTGGTGCTGCTGGAGGGAGGACTTCTCAATCTGCAAACTGTCAGTGAAAGCTTTGGACTGGTTATGAAGAGAGAACCTGCAGAGGCCTTGACTACCCCAAGTGTTTCTAGCCAGGCTCAGAGGGCAGCTCCAGCTGGTGCTGGAGTGTCCTCTTCTGAAGACCCTGTGCTGGAGCATGCACCTGGCACCACCCTCCACATGCAGCACACTGACCCCAGAGCCTTAGGCTTAACTTCTCCTAACAGTTGTTCATTTCTGGAGCTGCTGCTTGCTCCTCTCCAGGAACTTTGTGCATCAGAAAGGAGTGGGTATGGAGCAGCCTGCCCAGCAAGGTGCTGCCTGCTGATGTGGGGCTCTAGGAATTGGGGTGGTTGCTGGGGAGTGTTTGGAGGTGAAGGTTTTTTGATGAGCTAGGAGAAATCCTTTTCTTGGCTCTTTAGGCAGAGGAAAGCAAACCAGGGGGGTGTGGTCAGTTCTGGAAGCTGATTTCTGAAGCATGGAACTGAATTTACTGGAGGAGATTGGAGATTTTCTAAGGTGTGACTCCAGTGCCTGCTGATTGTGTTCCACATCCTGCTGCAGGTTTATGCTTGGTCCTCTCCACAGAGGTTTTCTCCTTTATGGAAGTCCTTTAGGCACTTAACACTCCTTTGTTTGGGGTCTGCAGCCTGGGAGCAGTCAGCCAAGCAAAGTTTGTGACTGTGTCTTTTCTGGGGTGGAGAGGCACAGGGCATGGGCACAGCTCTGTGTTCTGAATGATTTGCTCTACAGGGAGGATCAGGTGCCAGTGTGGCAGTGCTTGCAGCCAGGCAGAGTGGCACAAAGTGTGGGAGTTCTGCCCCTTCCCTGAAGGCTCAGGTGGGCAGCAGAGCCAATGGCAACCTGGGCTGGCTCAGGAGCAGTGTGGGCAGCAGGGCAAGGGAGGTTCTTCTGCCCCTGTGCTCAGCTCTGCTCAGGTCACACCTTGAGTGCTGTGTCCAGTTGTGGGCTCCTCCATTGCAGAGAGATGTTGAGGTGCTGGAAGGTGTTGAGAGAAGGGCAGCAAGGCTGGGGAGGGGCCTGGAGCACAGCCCTGTGAGGAGAGGCTGAGGGAGCTGGGGGTGTGCAGCCTGCAGCAGAGGAGGCTCAGGGCAGAGCTCATTGCTGTCTGCAGCTGCCTGCAGGGAGGCTGTAGCCAGCTGGGGTTGGGCTCTGCTGCCAGGCAGCCAGGGACAGAAGAAGGGGACACAGCCTGAAGCTGTGGCAGGGCAGGTTGAGGCTGGATGTTAGGAGGAAGTTGTTGGCAGAGAGAGTGATTGGCACTGGAATGGGCTGCCCAGGGAGGTGGTGGAGTGGCTGTGCCTGGAGGTGTTGAAGCCAAGCCTGGCTGGGGCACTTAGTGCCATGGCCTGGGTGATTGGGCAGGGCTGGGTGCTAGGTTGGGCTGGAGGAGCTTGGAGCTCTCTTCCAGCCCAGTTAATTCTGTGCTTCTCTTTGCAGTGTGGCAGTGCCTGCAGAAAAGGGCAGCAGCAGCCCAAACCTGGCAGTCTCAGGAGGTGCCAGCCCCACCTTAGGTGCTGCTGGAGAGCTCACAGCAGGGCTGGAATAAATTTGCTTGAGGAAGTTCTTTGAAAGGAGAACTTAAAGAGCTTAACTTCAAAAGTCTTTTTTTCCCCTTTGGCTGTTCTCCAGCCCACGGGGCAGAGGTGGTGCTTGGGCAGCACCGAGCCTGTTCCCTTCCCTTGTCCTCTGCTCTGGTGTCTTTCCTCGAACCTTGGGGCCAGCAGTGGGTCCTGCTGCCCCAGCTGGTGCCAGGGCTGTCGCTGGGCACTGCTGCCTGGAGCTATATTTACATGCTTAGAGTGCTTGATCCTGGCTGGATGTCACAGGGTGAAATCTCCTCACCCTGATGCCCACCCTTGGGGCCAGCAGTGGGTCCTGCTGCCCCAGCTGGTGCCAAGGCTAGAGCTGGGCACTGCTGCTTGGAGCTGTGTTGTGTGCTTGGAGTGCTTGATCCTGGCTGGATGTCACAGGGTGAAATCCCCTCGCCCTGATGCCCAACTTCTGGGCCAGCAGAGGGTCCTGTTGCCCCAGCTGGTGCCAGGGCTAGAGTTGGGCACTGCTGCCTGGAGCTACCTTATATGCTCAGAGTGCTTGGTCCTGGCTGGACGTTGTGCCCAGGCAGCTGCTGTGGTGCTCCCTTCCTCATGATGCTGCTTTCCTCCTGCCACGATGGTCGTGTCTGAAACAAAGGCATCCCTTGTCTCCTTGAGCATTCTCCCCTTACCTGCAAACAGCTCCTTTTGCCCCCAGCTATTTGTGCCTGCCTTCAGATGCTGACTGCTTGCCTTTGTAAGCTGCCCGCAGACCTGGGGCAGCACCAGCAGCTCAGCTGTGGTTTGACTCTTACCTGTCCCCTGCCCCAGATTCACCCAGACTGAACTCAGCTGGCTGGAAGTGAAGGGGGACAGAGCCCTGGCACAGGCTGCCCAGGGGGGCTGTGGAGTCTCCCTCTCTGGAGAGATTCCAAACCCTTCTGGATGTGTTCCTGTGTGACCTGCTCCAGGTGCTGCTGCTCTGGCAGGGGGGTTGGAGCGGCTGAGCTTTGGAGGTCCCTTCCAGCCGCCTGGCTCCGTGATTCTCTTTGTTTGTGTCCTTGCTTTCACCCCTCCCAGCAGAACGAATGGGTAACACAGCCATCACCATGAGTTGTTTATTTTTCCCCCCCTTTCACAGCCAACAACCTCATTTCTCTCATTTCAAACCACTCAAACCAACACACACCCTCCCAACCTCCCAGCACCAAGCCCAAAATCTCCCTTCCTCCTCTCCCTGATTTCAACGAGGCAAAGCATGGTGATGGGGTGGAGGGGATGAGGAAAGGAAACCTTCCTGCTTTGCTTCTTTTCTTTTCCACCCATCCTCCCTGCCTTCTGCAAACGGCCTCCTTCTGCCCGGGATGGTTTCTGCCTAACAAATGGTGTTTCTTTTTTACAGCGTTATGATCCTGGACTTGTTGTGGTGATGGTAAACTTAGCAGTGGTAATTTTTTATTTTCAGACTGAATTTTTTACTCCTTTTTGTCATCAGTGCACCAATATGTTAGGCTTACTTTCTCTGTTGTAGCCATCATCCTTCTGCTTGGTCTTTTTCATTTTTATTTCCTTTTCCTTTTCTTTTTCTGCACACTTGTCTGATCCTTGTTCATTTAAAAGGGGTATGGCTAAGAAGGGATGTTTCTGTTTGTGTTAGAACTGCCAAAAATCAGTTTCAATGTCAATTTCTAATACTGTCCAACCTTGATTTTTTTGTTAGTTTGTTGTTTTTTTATTTCCCCTTCCTCCCCCACCCTCCCTCTCCTCCAACACAATGGGCACTAGCACTTGCTACTGCAATTTCCAAAGAGATTTGGGTTTGGACCAAATTTCCAAAGAGATTTGGGTTTGGACCAAAAAGAAAACTCAAAACCAAATCAAACCTGACCCCAAAACCTTTTGATTGCCTTAGAAGGCAAAAGTATTGATGCATTGTTTTGTACACAGAGGTTTACCAGGGCAGGGAGGCAGCTTTGAAGTGCCTCTGTTGGTAGAGGGAGACCCAAAAAGGAAGTCAAATAAATGAAAAGGGGAAAAAAAAGGGGGGGAGGGGAAGCTTTGGAAAAAAAAGAAGGAAAGGAAAAAGGCAAATCTGTGGAAGAAGGAAGGCAGGGAAAAGGCAAAGCTGTGGAAGAAGGAAGGCAGGGAAAAGGCAAAGCTGTGGAAGAAGGAAGGCAAAAAAAAAGGCTTAGGGAAAAAAAGCTTTGGAAAAAAAAAAAGAAAAGCTGCAGAAAAAGAGAGGCAAAAAAAAGCTTTGGGGAAAATGAGAAGGGAAAAAAAGCTGTTTAAAAAAAAAAGCTATAAAAAAGGAGAGAAAATGAAAAGCTTTGGGAAAGATAAGAAAGGAAAAAGTTGGGAGAAGAAAAGCTTTAAAAAGGAGAGAAAATGATAAGCTTTGGGGAAACTAAGAAAGGAAAAGGGTTTGGGAAAGAGGAGGAAAAAAATCTTTGGAGGGGAAAAAAGGGCAAAAAGCTTTTAAAAAGAAAATAGAAGAAAGCAAAAAGGAAAATAGAGAAGAAAGGAAAATAAAAAAAAGAAACAAAAAAGATAAATTATAAAAAAAATTAAAATTGGGGAAAAAAAATAAAGGGGGAAAAATGTGGAGGAGGGGAAGAGAAAAGGGAAGCAGAAAAGTGCTGAGGAGTTGCTGGGCCTTGCTGCCCCCCAGTCCCTTTGGGTTTCCCACTGACCAGTAAGGACTGCCTGAGTCCTTGTGACAGAGACATTGCACTTAGGAAGTCATTTTTATGCCCTGCCTCTGATTTGGTCCTTGGGCTCCAAACTGCAGTCACTGCTTTCCCTCCTTGTACCTTTGGGCATAAGAGAAAGGCTCCCAAACCTCTGCCCCCAGCCCCAGGGCAGAGCTGCTTTGGATCATCCTCGGGGCTGCTTTTGGTGGTTGCCTGCCCCTCAGAGGTGTGGGCAGCTAAAGGAAATGATGATTGGTGATTAGGTGACTGATTTGGTAATTAGCCCAACCACACTGCTGGGGGTTTGGGCTGGATGACCCTTTGGAGGTCCCTTCCATCCCAACCCATTCTGTGAGTCGTGGAATCACAGAATCAACCAGGTTGGAAGAGAGCTCCAAGCTCATCCGGCCCAACCTATCCCCCAGACCATGGCACTAAGTGCCCCATCCAGGCTTTGCTTGAACACCTCCACGGAGTAGGTTTGTTTCTGGAAGCAAACCACCTGCCTCTGGCCTTGGAGAGTTCAAGGAAGATAAATCTGCTCTGATCCAAATTCCCTTTGAGGCTCTGTGGAGTCTGAGCTCTCTCTGCTCCTGGAGAAGAGATGTTTGGAGCCCCTTTGAAAGACCTGATCCTGCGGTGCCTGCGGCTGGCAGCTGAGTCCCTTTTGGCCTGATGAGAAGCTGTTGATCTTATAGCCCAAAGGTATAAGAGCTGTGTCTGTGTATAACAAAGCAGTGGTTCACACCAACCCCCCCTCCTCCCACCCCCCCATTCACCCCAGAGCAAATAACAAGAGCAATAAACATTCTGTTTCCTCACTCAAGGTCCCCCCCTCCACGCCAGGTAAGTACTTTCTCAGTGGCCTTTACATCACAACCAGTTGTGATGTAAGAAGA
This sequence comes from Tricholaema leucomelas, assembly GCA_013400475.1. Taxonomy (NCBI): domain Eukaryota; kingdom Metazoa; phylum Chordata; class Aves; order Piciformes; family Lybiidae; genus Tricholaema lacrymosa; species Tricholaema leucomelas. The sequence continues at coordinate 29,067 of WAAF01009417.1, read as the reverse complement.
AAAACCAACCCCAAAATACACAA
>WAAF01009417.1:16459-29038 GCA_013400475.1 Tricholaema leucomelas | reverse complement strand
CAGAGCTGTGGTAGTAAAGTGCTTGTCTGCCCCATTTTGCTTTGTCTGGCTGGTTATGAGTGGATTAAAAATGTTCCTTTTTTTTCCCTCCCCTTCCTCTTCCCCCCCTCCCCTTTTTTTTTTTCTTTTATTTATTTTTATTCCCAAACAAATAAAAAAGAACCAAAACCTCTCCAGCATAGTTTGATTAGTTCCAAGTCAATTTTCTTCGCAACCAGTCCTTTTCACAGCTTACCAGGGGCACAACCAGGGCTTGAACCAGCTTCTGTGGGAGCTGGGAGAGAGGTGGTGGGGAGGGGAGGGAGCAGCTGCCTCCAACACCTGCCCTTGGGTGGGCGCTTTTTGGGTGGAGGAGGAGTTTAGTTCCTCTGCCAGCTTCCCTCACCCTCAAGGTGGGACAAAACTTAGTGGGATTTGGAGACTTCTGGCAGCTCTGCCAGGAGAAATCCTAATGGATTATTGATGTGGTAGGGCAGGGAAATGGAGTTAAGAGACTTCAGCAGCAGAAGAGGAGGAGTTGTATAGCCTGGGGTGGAAGAATGAAGGGGAAAGTTCACTTTATTGCCAGCTCTCCCTCTAGGACTTGTCCTGGTTGAACATTAACCGGGAGAATATTGTCTGTCACCAGTTGATGTGAGCCTTTAGCAGCTCTGGAGGGTGTGGGGGGGTGTCCATTGGGCTGGAGGCAGCTTGGAGCTGAGAAGCAGGTTGGTCTGTAAGCTGTGAGAATGGCTCGTGTTTGGTTCACTGTAGCTTTCTGGTCTCTGCACTCCAAGGCAAGATCTCTAACCACCCAAACCCAATGTGTCAAGCGAGCTGTGGTGAGGAGCCAGGCTGCTGACCACCTCTGTGTGTGTTCCTCTTACAGGGAGGACAGATCCCATCCCTATCGTCGTCAAGTACGATGTCATGGGCATGGGGAGGATGGAGATGGAGGTAAGCAGCTGCCCCCTCTACCCCCTGGCTCCTTGCATGGCTCTTGGGGAGGTGGTAGGGAAGAAATGAAAAGCTTTGTGCTTCAGAGGTAAAGAAAAACTTAACTCTTGAATCCACACAGAGCTCTCCTCAGGGCACACAGACTCTGCCAACCCCTGGGTGCCACCTGTGGGGTCAGCCTGGGACAGTTGGGGATGTTCAGCTTGGACAGGAGATGGCTCCAGGGAGACCTTAGAGCAACTTTTCCAGTGCCTGAAGTAGCTCCAGGAGAGCTGGGGAGGGACTTGTGACAAAGGCTGGAAGTGCCAGGATGAGGGCCAGTGGCTTTCAGCTGGGAGAGGGGAGAGTGAGAGTGGAGAGGAGGAAGAAATTCTTTCTAGTGAGGGTGAAGAGACACTGGCACAGGTTGCCCAGGGAGGCTGTGGATGCCCTCTCCCTGGGGTGTTGAAGGCCAGGCTGGATGAGGCCTTGAGTAATGGGCCAGTGGGAGGTGTCCCAGCCCAAGGCAGGGGGTTTGGAACTGGATGATCTTTAAGATCCCTTCCAACCCATTCTGTGGTTCTGTGAATCTGCAGTTCCTGGGCTGTGCCATTTTGCTTTGGTGGCTGCTGGCTGTGGCCAGGCTTGGGGGAGCCTTCCCCTGAGAGCAATAACAAACCACACTGCCTGTGCCCTGCCTTGGCTGCCTCCAATGGGATGAGGCTCAACAAGGTCAAGGGCAGAGAGCTGCACTTTAGAAAGGCAGAATTGGTTTGGTTGTAGAAGACCTTTAAGGTTGCTGAGTCTAACTGTTGGTAGCAGCTACCCCTTGAGTGCTCCAGGTGGGGGCAGGGTAGCTGGGAAGTGCCTGTTGGAGAGAACTTGGAGGTGGTGCTTGACAGTTGGCCAAAGAGGACCCAGTGTGTGCCCAGGTGACCAAGGAGGCCAGCAGCATCCTGGCCTGGATCAGCACTGGTGTGGCCAGCAGGAGTTGGGAAGTGATCATGCCCCTGTACTGGGCACTGGTGAGGCCATACCTTGAGTCCTGGATTCAGTTTTGGGCCTCTGCCTCCAAGAAGGACATTGAGGAGCTGGAGCAGGTCCAGAGAAGGATGCCAAAGCTGAGGAAGGGTCTGGAGAGCAGGGCTGGGGAGAAGCAGCTGAGGGAACTGGAGTTGCTCAGCCTGGCAAAAGGGCCTGAAGTTGTAGCAGGGGAGGTTTAGGTTGGACATGAGGAACAATTTCTTCACCAAAAGAGTTGTGAAGGCCTGGCTGAGGCTGCCCAGGGCAGTGGTGAGGTCCCCATGCTTGGAGGGGTTTCAAAGCCATGGAGATGTGATGCTGAGGGGGGGCCCTGGCAGTGCTGGCTCCAGGGTTGGCCTGGGTGTTGTTGAAGGCTGTTGTCAAGACCTGGCTGAGGCTGCTTAGGGATGGCAAAGCGGCGAGAATCAAACAGAGCAAGCAAACCTCCTTCTCCTTCAACCAACAAGCTTTGGCAAGGCTTAGCAGTGCAGGATATTTATGGGCCAAATCACAACTCTGCTTTTGTTTTCTTCTTCTTCTTCTTCTCTTTTCCCCCTCCCTCTCCTTCTCTGATCTTTCTAAAGCTGGACTACGCCGAAGATGCCACCGAGCGGAGGCGAGTGCTGGAGGTGGAGAAAGAAGACACCGAGGAGCTGAGGCAGAAGTACAAGGTACTGAAATGGGGAACATGAACTGCAAAGCTGCTGTGGGGTTAAACTGGCAGAGGGGAGATTGAAACTGGGTGTTGGGGAAGAAGTTCTTTCTGGTGAGGGTGGGGAGATGCTGGCACAGGTTGCCCAGGGAGGTTGTGGAGCACAGAAGCACCCAATGTGATCTTCGATCACATTGGGTGCTTCTGTGCTCCACAACCTCCCTGGAGGTGTTCAGGACCAAGCTGGACGAGGCCTTCAGCACCCTGAGCTAGTGGGAGGTGTCTCTGCCCATGGCAGGGGGGTTGGAACTGGCAGAGCTTTAAGGTCCCTTCCAACCCAACCCATGCTGTGATGCCATGAAGTCCAACCACCAACCCACCACTACCAAGCTCACTGCTAAAGCATAGAGGGGAATCATAGAACACATTGGCTTGGAACTGCAAAGCTGCTGTGGTGTTAAACTGGCAGAGGAGAGATTGAAAATGGGTGTTTGGGAAGAAGTTCCTTCTGGTGAGGGTTGGGAGATGCTGGCACAGGTTGCCCAGGGAGGTTGCAGATGACAGAAGCACAGAAGCCCACTGCTAAAGCATAGAAAGGAAACATAGAACCCATTGGCTTGGAGAGGACCTTTAAAGGTCATTTTCTCCAAGCCCTGCAGTGAACAGAGACATCCCCAACTTGATCAGGATGCTCAGGGCCCCATCGAGTTTGATCTTGAATGTCAGACCACATTCTGTGCTTCTGTCATCCACAGCCTCCCTGGAGGTGTTCAGGATCAGGTTGGATGAGACCCTGAGTGACCTCTTCTAGTGGGAGGTGTCCCTGATTCCAGAGCTTTGAGATCCCTTCCAACCTAAAGCATTCTCTGGCAGAGGTTCTCTGGTTAAGCTGTGGTAGTGGTGGTGGAAATGAAGAGCTCTTGGGCCATGTGGACACAGTCTTAAGGGGACACAGTCTCAGGTTGTGCCAGGGGAGGTATAGGCTGGATGTTAGGTGGAAGTTCTTGACAGAGTGATTGGCATTGGAATGGGCTGCACAGGGAGCTGGTGGAGTTGCCATCACTGGGAGGTGTTCAAGTGGCTGGGGCACTTAGTGCCATGGTCTGAGTGATTGGCTAGGGCTGGGTGCTAGGTTGAACTGGATGAGCTTGGAGGAATCTTCCAACCTGCTTGATTCTGATTCTGTGATGTGGGTGTTGATTGTTGCTTGCAGGTGGCACCAAGTTTGGGTGGAAATGTTGATCTGCTGGAGGGCAGGAAAGCTTCCCTGTGTTGGCTGCCTCCAATGGGATGAGGCTCAACAAGGTCAAGGGCAGAGAGCTGCACTTTAGAAAGGCAGAATTGGTTTGGTTGTAGAAGACCTTTAAGGTCGCTAACTGTTGGTAGCAGCTACCCCTTGAGTGCTCCAGGTGGGGGCAGGGTAGCTGGGAAGTGCCTGTAGGAAAGAACTTGGAGGTGGTGCTTGACAGTTGGCCAAAGAGGACCCAGTGTGTGCCCAGGTGACCAAGGAGGCCAGCAGCATCCTGGCCTGGATCAGCACTGGTGTGGCCAGCAGGAGTTGGGAAGTGATCATGCCCCTGTACTGGGCACTGGTGAGGCCATACCTTGAGTCCTGGATTCAGTTTTGGGCCTCTGCCTCCAAGAAGGACATTGAGGAGCTGGAGCAGGTCCAGAGAAGGATGCCAAAGCTGAGGAAGGGTCTGGAGAGCAGGGCTGGGGAGAAGCAGCTGAGGGAACTGGAGTTGCTCAGCCTGGCAAAAGGGCCTGAAGTTGTAGCAGGGAAGGTTGGACAGGAAGAATTTCTTCACCAAGAGTTGTGAAGGCCTGGCTGAGGCTGCCCAGGGCAGTGGTGAAGTCCCCATGCTTGGAGAGGTTTCAAAGCCATGGAGATGTGATGCTGAGGGGGGGCCCTGGCAGTGCTGGCTCCAGGGTTGGCCTGGGTGTTGTTGAAGCTGTTTCCCACCCAGGTGACTCAGTGGCTCTCTGCTTATTTCTGTTTTCACAAACACTCTTCACTTCCTGGCATTAACCTTGCTGTTGGTTTAGCTGCTGAAGAGCTACAGAATAACAGCAGGGCTGCCTTTGTGTGCTTCCCTCCTGATCTTTAAAGAGCAGTCCTGGGCTATGCAGGACATTTCCTTCCCTGGATTTGGGGCTGCCAAGTTTCTGTAGTGACCCTGCCCCATTTTCAGTTCAGGATGAGCAGCTGCAGGCATTGGATGGGCAGTTGTCAGCTCAGAGTGGAGTAGATCTGTTGCTAAGCAAGCAGTGCAGTGTGATAGTGCTGCATAACCCTCCTCGCTTTGAGGAGAGGCAGCACTTGGCCCCAGGTTTGAGACATCCATGGGCTCTGTCTCTTGGGCAGAAGAACCAGCAGTGCCCTCCTGCAGCCCCCAAGGCAGCTGTGTGCTGGCTGCAGCCAGAGCAGTGTGGGCAGCAGGGCAGGAGAGGGGATTCTGCCCCTTGGCTCTGCTCAGACCTCACCTCCAGTCCTGCCTTTGGTTCTGCTGTCCCCAGCAGGAGGAGGACACAGAGCTGCTGGAGTGAGGCCAGAGGAGGCCACAAATGTGAGCCAAGGGCTGGAGCAGCTCTGCTGTGAGCACAGGCTGAGGGAGCTCGGGGGGTGCAGCCTGGAGAGAAGACTCTGGGGGGACCTTAGAGCTGCTGCCAGTGCCTGAAGGGATCCTGCAGGAAGGCTGCAGAGGAACTTTTGCTGAGGGTGTCTGGAGACAGACCAAGGGCAAATGGTTTGAAGTTGAGGCAGAGCAGGGTTATAGTGGAGCTGAAGAAGAAGTTCTGCAGTGTGAGGGTGGTGAGATTCTGGCACAAGTTGCCCAGGGAGGTTGTGGATGTCCTCTCCCTGGAGGTGTTTTAAGGCCAGATTGGATGAGGCCTTGGATAACCAAGTCTAGGTGAGAGCAGTCCCTGCTTGTATCAGGGGGCTTGGAGCAGGTAACCTCTGAGGTCCCTTCCAAGCTGAGCCATTCTGGGAACTTCTCAGGCAACATTAAAGACTGAGCAGCTCCTTCTGCATCTCCATGGGCTTTGCAGAACCTGTGGAGAGTTCTGGAAGCCAAAGGCTGTTACCTTTTGGATGCTGAAGCCTCAATCCGTGGTGCTGCCTGTGTGTCTGATGTGCTGGGGCACTCTTGGATCAGTTGTCAGCGACTTTCTGTGGAGCCTTTCCTAGTCCTTTAATCCACTCTTCTGCTTACCAGCCTGGAAAGCAGCACAGTTAAGGCTTGGGAAAAGCCTGCTGGTTAAATTGTGCTGAGATTTGAGGAGCAGCAGGGTTAAAGAGCAGCCCTAGACAGCAGGATCAAGTGCAGGCTTTGCATAGCTTTTAATTCTTTCAGGAATAATGGGAAAGGAGTTTAAATTCCCTTCAAATGAGAGCTAACTCCTGGCAAATTGAAAATGCCATTTCGCTGCTTCAGCAGCTGATGAGGCAGCAGCTGGGACAGCCTCAGGGCCTGAGGGGTTCTGGGGGTTGTTGGTCCAGAATGGTTTGAGTGGGAAGGGGCAGAAAAGGCAACAAAGGTGGGGAAGGGTCTGAAGAACAGCGCTGGGGAGGAGCAGCTGAGGGAGCTGGGGGGGTGCAGCCTGGAGGAGAGGAGGCTGAGGGAGACCTCATTGCTCTCTGCAGGTGCCTGAGAGGAGGCTGCAGTGAGGTGGGGGTTGGGCTCTGCTCCCTAGGATTGGGTTGATGTGAGAGGAGATGGCCTGCAGCTGTGGCAGGGGAGGGTTAGGTTGAAGCTGAGGAACAATTTCTTTGCTGCAAGAGTGGTCAGGGATTGGCACAGACTGCCCAGGGAGGTGGTGGAGTGGCTGTGCCTGGAGGTGTTGAAGCCAAGCCTGGCTGGGGCACTTAGTGCCATGGTCTGGGTGATTGGGCAGGGCTGGGTGCTAGGTTGGGCTGGAGGAGCTTGGAGCTCTCTTCCAACCTGCTTCAGTGGTGGAGTCCTCCAGGGTCTCAAAGTCATGAAGATGTGGTGCTGAGGGCCATGGGTTGTTGGTGCCCTGGCAGCAGCTGAGGGCTGCAGTGGATGATCTGAAAAGCCTCTTCCAAACCAGAAGGTTTTGTGGCTCTAAGTCCTGCTCCTGACAGGAGGCTACAAACCTCTGGGGATGCAGAATAGACTTGGGCACAGCCAGGACAAGCCAGGCCAGGAGATGCCCCTTGGCACCATTCAGTTTCTCAGTGCATTTTCATGCAGCTCCTCCCTGAGCACAGGGAGGAGGAGGAGGATTGGCAGTGCCAGGGGCTGCTTTTCACCCTGGGTGTCTCTGAGTGAGCAGCAGCCCTAAGGAGGTGTCTCCAGCTCCATCTGCCCTCCACGGCTGGAGGAAGCAGGCAGCAGAGCTGTGAAGAGCTGAGACATTGTGCAGGGAGGGATCAGACACATCCTGCAGTGAGGGACTCCTGACCCCAGCAGCTGGTGGTGCCCTGGGTGGGGGCAGAGGGGCGGGACATTCAAGATCAAACTCAATGAGACCCTGAGCAGCTTGATCAAGTTGAGGATGTCTCTGCTCACTGCAGGGCTTGGACAAAATGACCTTTAAAGGTCCTCTCCAAGCCAATGTGTTCTGTGATTCCTTTCTATGCTTTAGCAGTGGCCTTGGTAGTGTTGGGTTGGTGGTTGGACTTCATGGCATCACAGCATGGGTTGAGTTGGAAGGAACCTTAAAGCTCAGCCAGTTCTAACCCCCCTGCCATGGGCAGGGACACCTCCCACTAGCTCAATGTGCTGAAGGCCTCATCCAGCCTGGTTCTGAACACCTCCAGGGAGGTTGTGGAGCACAGAAGCACCCAATGTGATCTTCGATCACATTGGGTGCTTCTGTGCTCCACAACCTCCCTGGGCAACCTGTGCCAGAGTCTCCCCACCCTCACTGTGAGGCAGTGCTAGGTCAAAGGTTGGATTTGGATGCTCTTGAAGGTCTTTTCCAACCAAAGATGTTCTCTGCTGAAGTCCTTTCCAAAGACTGCAGAACCTTACGCTGCCATCCGGGACAGCTTTATCCTGCTGCCCTTCCTCAGCTCATCTCCCCAAGCTCTCTGAACAACAGCAGCAGCCTCTCCCATTTCTGATGGAGCTTCCATAGCCAAGCTCTGTCCTTGGCCTTGCCTGATTCTGTATGAATCCATGGAAAAAAAACCCAAACCCACCAACCTGAGCAGGAATCATTTCCCCCCCTGGCACTGCAGGAGTCTATTATGCAGCTGCCAACTGTGGCCGCATCCTGATTAACCATTCAGGCAAACCTCAAAGGAACTGCAGATAACTGCAACCAAGAAATGTTCTTTAATTCCTCCCTTTTGTAGAGCTTCTGATCGCTCCCAGGGCTGTGTTTTCATTGTTGGAGCCACAGGATGCTTTCTGAAAGAGGCCCTGCACATGGTGCAGGAAGCTTGTTTGGAGCTCTAGAGGAACTTTCAGACGTCATTGTTCTGCCAGGCTCATGCTGCTCTGTTTTCCTTTCTTCTCTTCCTGGGGACCAGTTTCAACCTCAAATCTCCAGATAGTTTTGTTGATTTATTTTCTTTTTTTATCCTAACAAAGGCCTCTGGTAATAGATGGAAAAGGAGAAAGATGAAATAGATTTTATGTAGAAGGTGAACAGGGCTTGAAATTGAAACAAAACCACTTTGAGCTGTTGGCTTCTTCAGATTTCTTCTCCTCTCTCCTCTCCTGGCCCTTTGGGTGTTGAAAATGGGTTTGCATTCTAGCAAACAAGCTCAGCAATGTTGTTTGAATGGAAATTGGATGTGGTGAGTGTGAGATCAACCACAGTGCCTTGAGCAAGATCTGAAATACAAAGGGGGAAAAAAAACGACTTTGAGAGTTTATCTTCTTTAAGTGTTTGCTGGCTCCTGTGGCTCAGTGCAAAGGCATTGCCAGGTAGAGGCTTGTAGGATCATGGGATTGGGGAATTGTTAGGGTTGGAAAAGACCTCCAGGATCATCCAGCCCAACCACCAACCTTCTGAGATCATCCAGTCCAACGTCAGCCCAACCCCATCATGGCCCCAGGTGTCATGGCCACAGGGTTCTTGGACACCTCCAGCCATGGGGACTCCACCACCTTCCCTGGGCAGCCTGTGCCAATCCCTGACCACTCTTGCAGCAAAGAGATTGTTCCTCAGCTCCAACCTAACCCTCCCCAGTACAATTCCAGGCCACCTCCTCTCCCATCAACCCAATCCTAGGGAGCAGAGCCCAACCCCCACCTTACTGCAGCCTCCTCTCACGAAGCTGCAGAAGCAGTGAGGTCTCCCTCAGCCTCCTCTTCTCCAGGCTGCACACTCCCAGCTCTTTCAGCTGCTCTTCCCCAGCTTTGTTGCTCTCTCTGGCCCTGTTCCAGCCTCTCAATGTCTTCTTGGAGAGAGGAATCCAAAACTGACCCCAGGACTTGAGCTGTGGTCTCAGCAGTGCCCAGTACAGGAACATGATCCCTGCCCTGCTCCTGCTGACCTAACTCTTGCTGATCCAAACCAGGCTGCTGCTGAGCTTCTTGGTCACCTGTGCCCATTGCTGGCTCATCTTCAGCTGCTGTCAACCAACCCCATCTCTGCTCCTTTTCCACTGGACAACTTCCAAGCACTCTGCCCCCAGCCTGGAGCATTCCTGGAGTTCTTGTGACCCAGCACTTGGCCTTGTTGAACCTCAGCCTGTGGATGCAGCCTGGCCAGATCCCTCTGCAGAGCCTTCCTACCCTCCAGCAGATCAGCACTGCCATCCAATTTGTTTCTCTTAGCCCTCAAGTCTTAGGCTATGTTTTATTTTTCCTCCCCTAATTTCTGTTGATGCCAGTGAAGTGCAGCTGGTGAGGAGCTGTGTGGGGAGCAGTGAGGCTGCCTGCTGCTGCACAGCTGCAGGGGCTTAGCTCACAGCAGTGGAAGTGTTTCCATCCTGGTAAGATAAACCTGCTCCTGCTTCCTTCTCAGCACTGTTGTGCTTTATTAATTCTGCTGGAGGGATTTTATCCGAGACCACCTGGCTGGAGGAAGAGGCTGCTTAGTCCTGAGCAGCATCCCAGAATACCAGGTTGGAAGAGACTCCAGGGATCATCTGGTCCAGCCCATTGGAATGGGCTGCCCAGGGAGGTGGTGGAGTCACCATCCCTGGAGGTGTTGAAGCCAAGCCTGGCTGGGGCACTTAGTGCCATGGTCTGGGTGATTGGGCAGGGCTGGGTGCTAGGTTGGGCTGGAGGAGCTTGGAGCTCTCTTCCAACCTGCTTGATTCTATGAACCTTTCTAGGTGATGGTTCTGGCCCAGCATCTTGCCAAGCTGAGTGTGAAAACTGCCCTGTGTAGGGGACTGCACCACTGCCCTTGGGAGGTGATTCCAGTCCCTAATGTGCTCCCAGTGAAACATTTCCCTCTGCAGTCCCATGGGAATCTCCCCAGCAGTGACCTGTCCTCATCACCTCCTGACTTCCTTCTGACAAGGAGTCTCAAGGAGTCTGCACCCTCCTGGTAGCTGCCCTTAGTGTACTGGCCCATGGCAACAAGGTCTCCCTTGTGCCTTCTCAGGGCTGAACAACCTCAGCTCTCAGCCTTTCCTCCTGTGCAGGGCTGCCAGGCCTCTGAGTGTTCTCGTGGTGTTGGTGAGGCTCTGGGCACCAGGCGTGGTTCAAAAGCCACACTGCTCTGAGCCCTCATTGCTCTCTGCAGCTCCCTGAAAGGAAGTTGGAGCCAGGTGGGGGTTAGTGTCCCAAAGAATCATAGAATCAACCAGGTTGGAAGAGACCTCCAGGATCATCCAGTCCAACCTAGAACAAGTGATAGGAGAAGAGGAGATAACCTGAAGCTGCCCCAGGGGAGGTTTAGGTTGGACATGAGGAACAATTTCTTCCCTTTGAGAGTTGCCCAGGGCAGTGGTGGTGTTCCCAGCCCTGAATGGGTTTCAAAGCTGATGCCCTGGCAGTGCTTGGTTAATGGTTGGGCTGGAAGAACTGAAAGGTCTTTTCCAACCAAAACAATTCTGTGATGCTATATAAGGACAAAAAAAGCACTGCCTGTGACCTCCAAGCTGATCTCCCTTCTCCTCTTTCACTGCTGACAGCTACCTGCACCCACTTCTGGGGTCACTGCTGGGGTGAGCTGAGCTCAGTGGACAGCATTGCTTCAGGGAGGTGTCACTGTGTGGTGGCAGTGCTCTGAACCAAGCTCAGAGCTGTCTGAACCGAGCTTCCCCAAACCACGGGGCTGAGGCTCTCCTGTTGAGCTGCAGGCAGCCTGAGCTCCGGCAGACATCTGTTAGCACTCAAGGTGGGGGAAGTATCAGCATTTAAAGTTCCCAAAGCTCTTCCCTGCTTTTGAGGCATATTTTGCACATCTTATGCTGGCAGGCAGCTGCCAGTTTGTTTGTGTGAGCTCAAGGCTTGGAACTTCTCCTTTCATCTCAGACAATCCTCCTGCGGCCGCGGAGCTGCCGGCAGTGCTCGATGCCTTTCTGTGAGCAGTCTCCTTCTACAGGTTCCTCTAACAACAGAGTCCTGTCCTCTGGTAACAAACTGAGTCACAACTAGGTTGGTACTCTTGCAGTGTTACCTTCAGAGGCTGTGCAGAGGGAGCTGCCCAGGCTGGGTCCATGGGCAAAGGCCAAGGGGATGAGGTTCTGCAAGGCCAAGGGCTGGGTCCTGCCCCTGGGTCCCAACAGCCAAAGGAATGCTGCAGGCTGGGGGCAGAGTGGCTGAAACTGCCTGGTAGAAAAGACCCTGGGGGTGCTGGGTGACAGCAGCTGAAGACAAGTCCTGGGGGTGCCCAGGTGGGCAAGGAGGGCACCAGCAGCCTGGCCTGGATCAGCAATGGAGTGGGCAGCAGGAGCAGGGCAGGGATTGTGCCCCTGTGCTGGGCACTGGGGAGGCTGCACCTGGACTCATGGGGTCAGTTTTGTAGACCTTACTCCCAGAAGCACGTTGAGGGCAGCCAGGCTGGGGAAGGGGCTGGGGAGGAGCAGCTCAGGGAGCTGGGGATGTGCAGCCTGGAGGAGAAGAGGCTGAGGGAGACCTCATTGCTTTACAGCTCCCTGAGAGGAGGTTGCAGTGAGGTGGGGGTTGGGCTCTTCTCTCTAGGGTCAAGTCGATGGGAGAGGAAATGGCCTCAGAGGAGGTTTAGGTTGGATATGAGGAACAATTTCTTCCCCTTGAGGGTTGTCCAGGGCTGTGGTGGACTGCCCATGCCTGGAGGGGTTTCAAAGCTGCATAGCTGTGGTGCTGAGGGCCATGGGTTGGCATTGGGCTTGGCAGTGTTGGGTTAAGGGTTGGACTCAGTGATGCTAAAACTGTTTCCCATCAGAAACAATTCTGTGCTTCTGTGATTTATGCCTTTGAGTCTGCAAAGCCTGATCAGCTCCATCAGCATTAATCATGGCTGTGTGCTGCTGAGCTGCTCTCCAGGCCTGCTTTTCCCTGGAGGTCTCCTCCAGCTTCCAGGTTGTCATACAGGAAGCTTCAGAGGAGCATTTGTGTGGTGAATTTTGCAGGATTACGTGGACAAGGAGAAGGCAATTGCCAAGGCTTTGGAGGACCTGAGAGCAAACTTCTACTGTGAGCTCTGTGACAAGCAGTACTACAAACACCAGGAGTTTGACAATCACATCAACTCTTACGACCACGCTCACAAGCAGGTAAAGAGCTGCTGGGAGCACAGGCCAGCAGCTTGCACCCATTGCACTCTTCTTGTTTGTGGTTGGTACTTGGAGTTTCCCCAGTCCAGCTGGTTGCTTTCCTAGCCCCAGCTGGAGCTGTCTGCTGGCACTGGTTAAGGTTCTTATGCCCAACATAGAGTTAATACACCTCCCCCCCAGCCCCGACCCCAAGCAACAAAGAGAAAACCTTTCCCAAACAAGAAAGGTAAAAACCCTGAACAACAAAGAATCCCCCCCAAAACAAGGGAGAGGCAGCCCCCCCAAAACAAGAGATAGGAGACCCCCCCAAAACAAGAGAGAGGCAACCCCCCCCAAAACAAGGGAGAGGCGACCC
>WAAF01009417.1:3211-16124 GCA_013400475.1 Tricholaema leucomelas | reverse complement strand
CGACCCCCCCCCCAACGAGCAAAGAAGAATCAGAACCACCCCCCCGCAGCAAGGGAAACTCAACCCCCCCAACAGCAACCCAAGCCCCCCCCAAAAACCAACCCCCCCCCCCGCAGCATACACCCCCCCCCTACACCCCAAAGGACAAACAAACCAACCCCAACCCATGGCTGGCTCCCAGCAGCCTAATTCTGAGTGACCCCCGAGCAGGAGGGGGCTGCTGTGAGTGAGGGGGGGGGGAGGAAGGGATGGGTGTAGATGGCTCCCAGCTGGCACCAGCCTTTAACCAGCGCAGCTGGGGGCTGCTGAGGTGCTGCTGTGTGAGTGCTGCCCTGCTGCAGGCTGTGCTCTGTCGAGCTGCTGAGAACAGAGTGAGAGCTCCTGGGCTGTGGCAAAGGGATGGTGAAAAGCAGCACTTCAGATCCTGGAACNAACAAGGGAGAGACGACCCCCCCCAAAACAAGGGAGAGGTGAAGAAGAATCTGCAAAGAATAGTCAGGACCCGTTCCCGTCCCTCCAACAGCAAAGAATAATCAGGACCTTCCCTCCACAGCAAAGAGTAATCAGGATACCCCTCCCAACAGCAAAGGATAATCAGGACCCCCCCCCCAAACAGCAAAGGATAGTCAGGACCCCCCCCCTCAACAGCNCAGCACTTCAGATCCTGGAACCCTCGGGAGAAGGATATGGAACTGTTGGAGTGAGGCCAGAGGAGGCCACGAAGATGAGCCCAGGGCTGGAGCAGCTCTGCTGTGAGGGGCAGGCTGAGGGAGCTGAGGGGGTGCAGCCTGGAGGAAAGGAGACTCCAGGGAGAACTCAGAGCTGCCTGCCAGTGCCTGAAGGGATCCTGCAGGAAGGCTGCAGAGAGGCTTTAGCTGAGGGTGTCTAGGGACAGGACAAAGGCAAATGGTTTGGAGCTGAGGCAGGGCAGGGTTAGAGTGGAGCTTAGGAGGAAATTCTTCAGTATGAGGGTGGTGAGAGTCTGGACCAGGGAGGTTGTGGATGGAGGTGTTTAAGGCCAGGTTGGATCAGGCCTTGAGCAAGCTGAGTCTAGCTGAGAGGCATCCCTGGGCAGGCAGGGGGTTGGGGTAGATGATCTCCGAGGTCCTTCCCAAGCTGAGCTGTGACGATTTGCATCTGTGTGGAACTGGCTTTGTCCCCAGGCTGAGGCATGCCACAGTAGCTGCAGGCTCGGTGAACGGCAGGAGTTCAGGTGTCAGCCTGATCTCTTTGGCCCTTCCAAGCTGCTAACTGAGATGTAAACGGAGCTCAGATGGCAGAGCCGTGAGAGGTGGAATTGCTCCAAGGAGGCTTTTTGATGTTCCTAGTCATAAATTCTAACAGCACCATCATGAAAACAAAGCTGCTGAAGTCTTGGAGGGTGTCTGTAGAGTGCAAAATCAGCAGTGAAGCAGCAGCTTAAGGACAAGAACCTGTCATCACCGAGGGTGGTGGTTTTGTTTTCCCCACGGATTCAGCCTTGGGGGGTGAGAATCCAGAGGAGCTCACCAGAGGAGCCTCACTTCACCTCGCAGGGCAATGCCAGTTGGAGTTCTTTGGTGAGCTGGGGTCAAGTGGAACGAAGAGCTGAAATGAATTCATTGACAGAGCATCCCCCTGTGCCCAGAGCCCTGACCCAGCTGGTGGCACAGGTGTGACACCTGAGAGCTGTGCCCTTCTCTCAAGTTTTCCACCAGCTCGGCTGAAACCCGAGTGCGGTGCAGTGGAGTTAGGAGTGGAAGGACCTGTTCGTGTCGCGTTCTTGCAGCCTGGTGGTGCTGGGTGGTTATGGCAGCTCCTGTTTAAAACCCTGGGGCTACAACGGGGGCACTGAGATGAGGCTGGAGAGGTTAAGAAGGTCTGCAGTACTGCCTCCAGTGAGTGCCCCCTGCTAAAGAAGGATTTGGAGCTGCTGGAGAGGGTCCAGAGGAGGCCACGGAGATGATCAGAGGGCTGGAGAAGCTTTGCTGTGGGGAGAGTTGGGGTTGTTCAGCCTGGAGAAGAGAAGGCTCCAGGGAGACCTCAGAGCAACCTTCCAGTGCCTGAAGGGGTTCCAGGAGAGCTGGGGAGGGACCTTTGATGAGGGCTGAGAGTGCCAGGACAAAGGCCAATGGCTTTGAGCTGGGAGAGTGGAGATGAGGAAGAAACTCTTTGCGGTGAGAGTGGGGAGATACTGGCACAGGTTGCCCAGGAACGTTGTAGATGTTTTCTGGAGGTGTTCAAGGCCAAATTGGATGAAGCTTTGAGCAGCCTATGCTGCTGGGAGGTGTCCCTGCCCATGGCAGGGGGGTTGGAACTGGTTGATCTTTAAGATCCTTTGCAACCCAAACCATTCCATGAACGCAGAGATGCTGCTGCAGGAGAAACAACCCTGCGGCGAGCAGCCTGCCCTGCTTGGTGTCAATGGACTCATCAGCAGGGGTGCAAGAAGGGTGACCTGGAAGAGAAACCTCTTGGGACTCAAGGGCTGGTTTAATCTTCTCATCAGCAGGAAGGATTTGGGGGTTTGCTCCGTCCTGCTGATTGTTTTTAAGGGAATTGCTGCCCTGACTCTGGAGCAAATGAGCCCTCGGGCTGGGGTTACATCACCCAGCATTAACTTCCAGTTCCACAGGGATTTAAAACAAAGCAGCAATCAAGCTCTGCTTAGGGGGGGAAAAATCTGCTTGCCGAGCTGCCTGCGTGCCCTGGAGATGTGCGAGCGAGCTTCTGGGGCAGTGGGCAGAGACTGAACTTGCAGCTCCCTAGAGGTAACGAAGGGGAGTTTGATTCGTTCCCTCTGTCCCCCTTCTGCTCACCTCCACTCCTGGCAGGCTCCTCCTGGCACTCTGCTGTGCACGGTGGGGTCGCTGTGAGCGCTCCAACTCCTCACTCCTCCTCAGGCTGCGCAGGGCTGTTTGGTGCTTTGCCTCCGGGGACAAAAAGGCAAAGTTACCTACAGGCTTCGAGCGTTTTCTCTGGGGCTGCCGAGGTGAAAGAGGAGGTTTTCTTCCCAGCAGGCTGAGCAGTGAGCTCTGCCGGGAAGAGGAGGCATGGCAGTGCCCTGGGCAGTGCCCTGGATGATGCCCTGTGTGGGGAAGAGGCATGGCAGTGCCCTGGGTGATGCCCTGGGTTGGGTAGAGGCATGGCAGTGCCCTGGGTGATGCCCTGGGTTGGGTAGAGGCATGGCAGTGCCCTGGGTGATGCCCTGGGTTGGGTAGAGGCATGGCAGTGCCCTGGGTGATGCCCTGGGTTGGGTAGAGGCATGGCAGTGCCCTGGGTGATGCCCTGGGTTGGGTAGAGGCATGGCAGTGCCCTGGCCGATGCCCTGTGTGGGGAAGAGGTATGGCAGTGCCCTAGGTGATGAACTGTGTTGGGAAGAGTCATGGCAGTGCCCTGGGTGATGCCCTGTGTGGGGAAGCGGTATGGCAGTGCCCTAGGTGATGCCCTGTGTGGGGAAGCGGTATGGCAGTGCCCTAGGTGATGCCCTGTGTGGGGAAGCGGTATGGCAGTGCCCTAGGTGATGCCCTGTGTGGGGAAGCGGTATGGCAGTGCCCTAGGTGATGCCCTGTGTGGGGAAGCGGTATGGCAGTGCCCTAGGTGATGCCCTGTGTGGGGAAGCGGTATGGCAGTGCCCTAGGTGATGCCCTGTGTGGGGAAGCGGTATGGCAGTGCCCTAGGTGATGCCCTGTGTGGGGAAGCGGTATGGCAGTGCCCTAGGTGATGCCCTGTGTGGGGAAGCGGTATGGCAGTGCCCTAGGTGATGCCCTGTGTGGGGAAGCGGTATGGCAGTGCCCTAGGTGATGCCCTGTGTGGGGAAGCGGTATGGCAGTGCCCTAGGTGATGCCCTGTGTTAGGAAGAGGGATGGCAGTGCCCTGGGTGATGCCCTGTGTCAGGTAGAGGCATTGCAGTGCCTTATTTGATGCCCTGTGTTAGGAAGAGGCATGGCAGTGCCCTGGGTGATGCCCTGCGTCGGGAGGAGGCATTGCAGTGCCCTGGGTGATGCCCTGTGTTGGGTAGAGGCATTGCAGTGCCCTGGGCGATGCCCTGTGATAGGAAGAGGCATAGCAGTGCCCTGGGTGATGCCCTGTGTCAGGAGGAGGCATGGCAGTGCCCTGGGTGATGCCCTGTGTCAGGAGGAGGCATGGCAGTGCCCTGGGTGATGCCCAGCACGCCAGCTTGCAGGGATGATCTGCAGAGTTGTGTCTCAGCAGTGACTCTTAAGGCAGTTTTGCCTCTCCCCAGCTCAGCCAACAGATTTCCAGGGGCTCAGTTTTGCTCTTGGGTGTTTTCAGCTGCACATCCCCACAACGTTCCAAGGGTTTGCCTGTTCCCTGCGTGGCTCAGCCAGCGTTAGGCTGCCCCTGTAAATAGCTGCTCCATCCTCAGATCCCTCTCTGCTCCCCAGTTATAAAGACACTGTCTTGTATTCCAGGAAGGAGCTCAGGATTATTGCGAAACAGGGACCATAGGTAAGTGGATTGATCCCTACCGGATGCGTTTCTGGACCCACCAACTTGTTAACACCAAACAATTAAAGGGGAGGTTTTAATTGTTCTGCTTTCCTGCCTCTGCTGGTCTCATGCAGCATCTGGATGTGGCTGAATGGACCTCAGCACTCAGTCTCTAGCAGTGTTTCTGGATCAGCTCAGCTGGGGGAACCAATCTTGGGTTTCTTGACACAAGGCCTTGGTCTGTTGGTAGACCTCAAAGGGTCTTGTTGGAGGTGTGCAGTGTTGTTCTCTAGGGCTTTGGAATGAGGTTGATGCTGAAATGAGAGGTGCAGATGTTTTGATAGAGCTGGAACTCAATCTCCTCACCAAATGGTCTAAGGGAACCAGGGGACTTAGAATCAGTCAGGGTTGGAAAGGACCACAAGGAGCAGCCAGTGCCAACCCCCCTGCCATGCCCAGGGACACCCTACCCTAGAGCAGGCTGCACACAGCCTCAGCCAGCCTGGCCTGAAACACCTCCAGCCATGGGGCCTCAACCCCCTCCCTGGGCAACCCATTCCAGCCTCTCACCACTCTCCTGCTCAACAACTTCCTCCTCATCTCCTGCCTCACTCTCCCCACCTCCAGCCTTGCTCCATTCCCCCCAGTCCTGGCACTCCCTGATAGCCTTAAAAGTCCCTCCCTGTTTTTTTTGTAGCCCCCTTCAGATGCTGGCAGGCCACAAGAAGCTCACCTTGGAGACTTGAGTTCGTGCAGGTGGCACTGCAAGAGGGAAAATGAATTCAGTTCCTTTCCAGGATCCTTTAGTGTGATGCTGGAAAAAGCTGTGACCAGAGATGTTAGAGCTTCTTGTACCCTGGAAGGCCACTGGTGGCTGCAGTGGGTGGATTGACATCTCAATTAGAGCAGGTTTAGATTGGATGTGAGGAAGAAGTTCTGCACTGTGAGGGTGGTGGAACACTGCAACAGGTTGCTCAGGTAGGTAATTGAGGCTCCATCCCAGAATCATAAATTCAAGCAGGTTGGAAGAGAGCTCCAAGCTCCTCCAGCCCAACCTAGCACCCAGCCCTGCCCAATCACCCAGACCATGGCACTAAGTGCCCCAGCCAGGCTTGGCTTCAACACCTCCAGCCACAGCCACTCCACCACCTCCCTGGGCAGCCCATTCCAATGCCAATCACTCTCTCTGCCAACAACTTCCTCCTAACATCCAGCCTCAACCTGCCCTGCCACAGCTTCAGGCTGTGTCCCCTTCTTCTGTCCCTGGCTGCCTGGCAGCAGAGCCCAACCCCAGCTGGCTACAGCCTCCCTGCAGGGAGCTGCAGACAGCAATGAGCTCTGCCCTGAGCCTCCTCTGCTGCAGGCTGCACACCCCCAGCTCCCTCAGCCTCTCCTCACAGGGCTGTGCTCCAGGCCCCTCCCCAGTCCTTAATATACCCAAACTGAAGCTCAGCAAGGCTCTGAGCAACCTGTTCTAGTGGAGGATGTCCCTGCTGAGTGCAGGGAGGTTGGACAGGATGACCTTTGGAGGTCCCTTCCAACCCAAACCACTCTGTAATTTTAGCTGTAAGATCTTGAGCCTGGAAATTGAGGACTGGTTGTGAAAGATCCTCTGCCTGGCTGTCAGCAGAGCAAATAATGGCAGATATGGAGAGAAAGAGCTTCTCCATCAGACTCCCTGCAGATCTGTGATGTCATAGAATCATTGAATGGCTCAGGTTGGAAAGGGCCTCAGAGATCAGCTGCTCCAACCCCCCCTGCCCTGGGCAGGGATATCTCTCAACTAGACTTGGTTGCTTAAGGCCTCATCCAACCTGGCCTTAAACACTCCCAGTGGGGAGGCAGCCACAACCTCCCTGAGCAGCCTGTTCCAGGGTCTCACCACTCTCATACTGAGGAACTTCTTTCTCAGCTTCAAACCATTCCCCCTTGGCCTGTCTCCAGACACCTTCAGGAAAAGTCTCTCTGCAGCCTTTCTGCAGGATCCCTTCAGGTCCTGGAAGGCAGATTAAAGGTCTCCTTGGAGCCTTCTCCAGGCTGCACACCCTCAGCTCCCTCAGCCTGTCCTCATAGCCAAGGTGTTCCAGATGCCCAAAAGCTCCTGCAGCCCTGGAGCACTCCAGGCATAGTGGGAACAAATCCTTAGGGCATTGCACCTGAGTGGGACTTTTAATTTGCTGTTGGGTTTTGCTGTCAAGGTAGAACAGTTTGTGTTAGGCTTGTGTGAAGATGAACATGGATCTCTTCACCTGGGGCTGCACCTACTTTGTGGGTGCAAACCTGGTGGCCCTTGTGGCCATGAAGGTCAATGGCATCCTGGAGTGCATTACAATGAGTGTGGCCAGCAGGTCAAGGGAGGTTCTCCTCCCACTCTGCTCTGCCCTGGTGAGACCACATCTGGACTATTGTATCCAGTTCTGAGCTTCCCAGTTCAAAAGAGGGAACTGCTGGAGAGAGTCCAACAGATGGTATGGGGATGAAGGGACTGGAACATCTGTGTGATGGGGAGAGGCTGAGAGCCTTGGGGCTGTTTAGCCTGGGGAGGTGAAGGCTGAGAGGGGAACCTGATCAGTGGTTGCAAACATCTCAGGGGTGAGTGACAAGAAGCAGGGCCCAGGCTCCTTTCAGTGATGTCCTGTTACAGGCCAAGGGGCAGTGGTTGCATGGTGGAGCACAGGGAGTTCCATCTCAAGGTGAGGAGGAACTTCCTTGCTGTGAGGGTGCTGAAGGCCTGGAGCAGGCTGCCCAGAGAGGTTGTGGAGTCTCTTCCTCTGAAAAGATTCTAAACCCACCTGGATGTGTTCCTTTGTGACCTTCTCTAGGTGATCCTGCTTTGGCAAGGGGGCTTGGACTCCAGAAGTCCCTTTAAAATCCACCTTCCAGGACATTGTCCTGACTCAGACACCCGCAGGGAAAGTCTCTCTGCAGCCTTTCTGCAGGATCCCTTCAGGTCCTGGAAGGCAGATTAAAGAAGTCCCTTCCAACCCCTAGCATTCAGTGATTCTCTGATCTGTGGCTCATCACCTAGAGCAGCTCAGCCTGGAGAAGGGGAGGCTCAGGGCAGAGCTCATTGCTGTCTGCAGCTGCCTGAAGGGAGGCTGTAGCCAGCTGGGGTTGGGCTCTGCTGCCAGGCAGCCAGGGACAGAAGGGAACACAGCCTGAAGCTGTGGCAGGGCAGGTTGAGGCTGGATGTTAGGAGGAAGTTGTTGTCAGAGAGAGTGATTG
The DNA here is from genome assembly GCA_013400475.1 of Tricholaema leucomelas. Taxonomy (NCBI): domain Eukaryota; kingdom Metazoa; phylum Chordata; class Aves; order Piciformes; family Lybiidae; genus Tricholaema lacrymosa; species Tricholaema leucomelas. Next base: position 8,465 of record WAAF01009417.1, on the reverse strand, counting down.
GCATTGGAATGGGCTGCCCAGGGAGGTGGTGGTGTCCCCATCCCTGGAGGTGTTTAAAAGGGCCTGGATGAGGCACTTGGTGCCAGGGGTTAGTTGATCAGAAGGTGTTGGGTGCTAGGTTGGACTCAATGATCTCGAAGCTCTTTTTCCAACCTGGTTCCTTCTGTGGTTCTGTAAAACCTGTCAGGGTGGGAATTACCTGGTGTGGAAGTGATGCAGCTGCCTCTGGTTTCATTGCTTGATCCAAGAACTTGAGACTCTCCTTCCTGCTGGCATGCCTGGTTGAGCTGTTTACTGAGTCACCAACCCAGCAGAACAGAAACATTCACCTGCTGAATTTGGGCTGAGAAACAAACCTCTTCCTGTGTGAACTCTTGCCAGGTTAGCTGTGGGAACACAAAACAACTCTTGAAATGCAGCCTTTGCTCCAGCTTCTGTGTTAGTTGTTTCCAAGTGCCTGGCAGTTTGGAGGTGTGATTCATTCAGCACAGATTCTTCTTGTAAAGAGACAAGGGGAATGGATTTCCATCAAGAAGGACTTGGGCAAGGAAGGTAAAGCCAAGAACTTAGCATATATAGAGAGTTCTCTTCATGCCTTAATTGTCTGGATCCTTGCTTCTCCTGCTGAGCAGGGAGGGATCTGGTAAAGCACCACAAAATTACCAACAGTCACTGCTGGGCTTGGTGAGGATTGAATCCAACCCCTCAGCTTTTTGGTTTGAGGAGAGCTGGACTTGTGCTGCCCAAAAACTTCTCTCTTTAAAAACAGCTTGAATGTGGAGGACTGAAGAGAGAACTCTCTTGTACCTCTGAGAGTCTGGAGAAGGCCTTGGGGCTGTCAGTTGGTGCCAAAGTGCCCAGGAGCCAGCACTGGTCACTGGCAGCCCAGAGCCAGCTGTGTGCTGGCTGCAGCCAGAGCAGGGAGAGCAGCAGCACAGGGAGGGGATTCTGCCCCTCTGCTCTGCTCAGCCCTCACCTGCAGCACTGCCTCCAGCTCTGGGGAACCCAGCACAAGGACCTGGAGCTGCTGGAGAGGCTCCAGAGAAGGCCACAAAGATGCTCAGAGGGATGGAGGGACTCCCTTGTGGGGACAGGCTGGGAGAGTTGAGGCTGTTGAGCCTGGAGAAGAGAAGGCTCCAGGGAGACCTTCCAGTAGCTGAAGGGACTGCAGGAGAGCTGAGGAGGGACTTTTGCCAAGGTCTGGGAGTGCCAGGATGAGGGAAATGGCTCTGAGCTGGGAGAGGGGAGATTGGGAGTGGAGATGAGGAAGAAATTGTTGAGAGGGAGGGTGGGGAGAGACTGGCACAGGTTGCCCAGGGAGGTTATGGATGTCCCCTCCCTGGAGGTGTTCCAGGTCAGGCTGGATGAGGTCTTCAGCAACTTGTGCTAGTGGGAGGTGTCCCTGCCCATGGCAGGGGCTTTGGAGCTGGTTGATCTTGAAGGTCCTCTCCAACCCAACCCATTCTGTGGTTCTCTGATCTTGGAAGCTCTTCTACTTCAGCAATGCTTTACCCTCAAAACCTCAAAGTTATTTACTTAACCCTGTTTAGGTGCTCAGCTGCTCTTTGCTGATGACAAACATGTTTGAGGAGAGCATTTCTGTGTGGGGAGTGTTCAGTGAAAGGCCTGGAGGTGAGGATGGGGAGGGATGGTGTCTGCCCAGGGCAGCCAGGCTGGTGTGGTTGGCTTATTTGGGCTGTGGTGGCACCTGGTGTGTTTTACTCAGTTGAAAATGAGGTGTTGGGGAGGAAATGAAGATGGAATCAAGCTACAGCTGAGTGCCCTTTCCCTTCTGCTCTTTTCACTTCACTGAGGGGTGTGCAAAGAATGTTGAGCAGCGAAGCTGAGCAGGGCTTGGTCGTGTGGCTTATACGAAGTGCTGAAGGTTGCCATCCTCTGAGCTGGTCTTTACCTGGGGCTGCAGTTCCCTCCCAGAAGCTTTTGTGGCAAAGAACTGAGCAAATGTTGGGCAAGGCAGCAATGTGCTGGCAGGGAGGGAGAGGTCCTTCAGTGGTGCTTGAGTTCATGGCACAGGGAGTGAGAACAGTGGCAGGAGAGGAGCAGGCTCCAGTGAGATTGTACTGCCACGTTGAGCTGCTGCCCATCACTGCAGAGACCTCACTGACTGGATCTGGTCTCCTAGGTTTAAGGTTTCTCATCAAAGGCTCAGGTCTCCTAAAGAAGGTTTCTCATTCCAAGAATCAGAGCTTTGTTTTGGTGGGAAAAGACCTTCCAGATCCTGGAGTCCAACCATTCTCTAACTCTACCAAGGCTGGGGCTAGACCATGGCCATCAGCACCACATCTCTGTGCTTTTAAACACCTCCAAGGATGGGCATTCAACCACCTCCCTGGGCAGCTTCTTGCAGGGCTTCACAAACCTTTCAGGGAGGAAGTTTGTTCTGCTGTCCAACCTGAACCTTCCTTGTTGCAACTTGAGGCCATTTCCTCTCATCCTGTCACTTGTTCCTTGGGATAAGAGAGCAACCCTCTGCTTTCAGGGAGCTGTAGAGAGCAATGAGATCTCCCTCAGCCTCCTCTCCTCCCCACTGCACACCCCCAGCTCCCTCAGCTGCCTCTCCCCAACCCTGTTCTCCAGACCCTTCCCCATCTTTCTTCCCCTTCTCTGGACCTGCTCCAGCCCCTCGATGTCCTTCTTGGAGTGAGGGACCCAAAACTGACCTCAGGATTGAAGGTGTGACCTCACCAGTAACTAATAAAGGGGGACCCTTCACCAGCTCCTTTGCCCTTCTCTCCACTCCCTCCAGCACCTCCTGATCTCCTTTTGCTTGGCAATTTTAGGCAAAGAATAAACCTCACTTCAGCAAAGCTTTGTGGCTTTGTCACCTTAGAATCACAGAATCAAACAGGTTGGCAGAGAGCTCCAAGCTCCTCCAGCCCAACCTAGCACCCAGCCCTGCCCAATCACCCAGACCATGGCACTAAGTGCCCCAGCCAGGCTTGGCTTCAACACCTCCAGGCACAGCCACTCCACCACCTCCCTGGGCAGCCCATTCCAATGCCAATCACTCTCTCTGCCAACAACTTCCTCCTAACATCCAGCCTAGACCTGCCCTGGCATAGCTTGAGGCTGTGTCCCATTCTTCTGTCCCTGGCTGCCTGGCAGCAGAGCCCAACCCCAGCTGGCTACAGCCTCCCTGCAGGCAGCTGCAGACAGCAATGAGCTCTGCCCTGAGCCTCCTCTGCTGCAGGCTGCACACCCCCAGCTCCCTCAGCCTCTCCTCACAGGGTTTGTGTTCCATTACATTAAGAAAGTTAAGAAAGGCCATGTCCTGCTGCTTGGGCCTCTCACTCCAAGAAGGACACTGAGAGGCTGGAGCAGATCCAGAGAAGGGCAACAAAGATGGGGAAGAGTCTGGAGAAGAGGGCTGGGGAGAAGCAGCTGAGGGAGCTGGGAGTGTGCAGCCTGGAGAAGAGGATGCTCAGGAGAGACCTTCTGATCCTCTAGAACTCTCTGAAAGGAGGTTGGGGCTGGGTGGGGGTTGGTCTTTTCTCCCAAGGAAGCAGTGGCAGGACAAGAGGAAATGGCCTCGGGTTGCACCGGGGGAGGTTTAAGTCGGATAAGAGGAACAATTTCTTTACCGAAAGGGCCATCAGGCACTGGCTCAGGCTGCCCAGGGCACCGGTGGCGTCTCCATCTCTGCAGGGGCTTGAAAGGTCGTTGGATGGGGAGCTCAGGGATGTGGTTTAGTAGATGTGTATGGGGGAAGGTGAGGCTCTGGCAGGGGAAGGAGGTTAGGTTCTGGGCAGAGGAGGTGAGGCTGTGGCAGGAGGAGGAGGTTAGGTTCTGGGCAGGGGAGATGAGGCTGTGGCAGGGGGGAGGAGGTTAGGTTAGGCTCTGGCCAGGGGCAGGTGAAGGTTAGGTTCTGGGCAGGGGAGATGAGGCTCTGGCAGGGGGAGGAGGTTAGGTTCTGGGCAGGGGAGGTGAGGCTCTGGCAGGGGGAGGAGGTTAGGTTCTGGGCAGAGGAGGTGAGGCTCTGGCAGGAGGAGGAGGTTAGGTTCTGGGCAGAGGAGATGAGGCTCTGGCAGAGGGAGGAGGAGGTTAGGTTCTGGGCAGAGGAGGTGAGGCTCTGGCAGGGGGAGGAGGTTAGGTTCTGGGCAGGGGAGATGAGGCTCTGGCAGGAGGAGGAGGAGGTTAGGTTCTGGGCAGAGGAGGTGAGGCTCTGGTGGGACCTGATGGCTTTAAGGTCGTTCCCACACCGACTGTGGTTCTGCTGCCCTGAGCCTGCCAAGCAGTGCACTCCAGAGTGGGGCAGGGAAGCTCTTCCCTCCATCCCAACACACCCTCACTAGCGAATCCTCTCCCGTGGCCGCCTGGGCTGAGTTCTTTCCTGGCAGGGCAGTTCCTGCATCCTGCCTGTCCCCAGCTGCCGGTGCCTGCGGGGGCTCCCTGGGGCTTTGTGAGGCTGCCGCACTGCAGCTCCTTTAAGCCGATTTGGAGAGAGTTGTGAGGTAATGGCATCCTCTGCCAATTTGGCCCCTCCTGAGCTCTGCAGTGATGGGCAGATAATCCATTCCGGGAGCCTCTCGGTGCTGAAGAGCTGTGATGTACAGCAGACTGCTCCTGAAGAGCTCAGTTTCCTCTCCCAGGCAAGTGCAGGGCATTTCTTATTAACAACAGGGCTGCAGACTTCAAATATTCTTAGCTGCCACCCACCTCAGCTCTGGCTCAGTTAATGAAACCCCAGCTGGAGGGAGCGGGGGGAGGTGGTGAAAGTGGTGCTGCTGCTGGCACACTGCAGTTTGGATGAACTTTTAAGTGCTGGAGGTTTCTGTCCCTGCTTGGTGGTCTTGCTGCAGTGACCCTTCTTAGAGCTGAAGAGATGAACCAGCAGAAAAAGATTTCTTGGCTTCCTAGTTGCCATCATCTGCACTTGGTAAATGCTTTGCTCCACAGAGAAGTCTTCTGCTGCCTCAGACAGAGAATGTGCTGCCAGGGAAGGAAAAAGGCTTCCTCAGTTGGAAATCCTGTAGTAGCATGGAGCTGTAGGTCTGAGACCTTGGACAAGAGTGTGGCATGGAGAGAGAGTTGTTTTGGTACCACTGTGGGATTTGGTTGGTTTAAGATGTGTGAGATCATTTGTGTGCCTCCAGCAGTTTGGATTCCCCCCCTTTGCTCTGCACTGCTGAGACTCCACCTGGAGTACTGCATCCAGTTCTGGAGCCCCTGGGACAAGAGGGCTGTGGAGATGCTGGAGGGTGTCCAGAGCAGGGCCAGGAGGATGCTCAGAGGG
>WAAF01009407.1:168054-185780 GCA_013400475.1 Tricholaema leucomelas | reverse complement strand
GGGGTGGGTTTCTTTTGGATGGGGATTTTTTTTTGTTTGTTTGTTTTCTTCCCCGGCGCGCTGCGGCTGGGCTAAGCAGTGAAGGCTGCTCCCTGCCGAACCAGGCTCTGGCGGCGCCGCTGCCGCTCCGCGTTTAAATCTCCCGCTCTCCAGGCACCGCCACCTCTGCCTCACCCTCGAGCGAGCACTTCACGCCTCGTCGTTTGTCGCTCCTGTCGTTACCTGCCCCCGTTCCGGGTTTCTCCGATGGAGAGAGCCCCAAAGTGGAGAAAAAGCTTTGAAAAGTCGCGTTTGAGCTAGCCTCGGTACTGCTCTCCTGCCGAACCAGGCTCTTGGTATTGACCAGAACTGATTAACATTTCTGCAGTCCTTTTCCTTAATGTAGAACTAAGTGTCATTACGTTTGCTTGACAGTTGGTAATTTGCAGCCTGTAAGGGTAAAAGGTCTGGTCCTCAGTCAAGGAGGTGACAGCAGTTGTTCTGCTAATATGTCATGGCGGTACCTAGAAATCAAAAGGAGAGGTCTTATGAGAATCTAGTGCCCCTACCCTGAGGGTTTCATGAGATCCTCAAGACATAGGTGTAATGAAGACAGGTCTCTGCCCTTGCTATGCTAATGTTTATGTGCTGTATCAGAGTAGCTTCTTGAAAAGGCATTTCTAAATAAATAAAGGCATGTGATGGTTTGGGTGTTTCCCTCCCCCCCCCACTTTTAGAAATTACCCAGACTAGACTCAGTCGGCTCTGGAAATTTGATTGAAGCTTATATTTACAGCTGGCACAATTTACATCAGCCTTCAAGCAACATAGCATTTAGAAACCTGAATAATTGAAGCAGTAATGTACTGATTCAGTTACTGATCTGATATTGATAAGACTTACAGCAGTAGTTGATAACACACCAGTGTTTTTGCAACTGCTGAACAAGTGTATTCAGGCTGTGTTTCCCCACCCCAAGAGTCTGAGTGGTGGGCAAGATCTTGGGAGGGGACACAGCAGAGCCAGCTGACTCAAACTGGTCAAAGAGATATTCCATGCCATATGTCATCAGCTCAGATAAAAGAATGAAGTGGAAGAGGGAAGAGGGGTGGATATTCATCCATGGGATAGCATTTGTCCTCCAGAGGAACTACTATGGTCAGAAAGCCCTGCTTCCCAAGATTGATCACAGTCTGCTGATGGGAAGTAGAGATTAACATCTCTTCTTGCTTTCTCTTCTGTGCAGTCTATTACTATTATTAAATTGCTTCTATTTTACAACTGGCTTTTGTTACATTTTCCCCTCTCCCCTGTCGATCTAGGAAGGTAAGTAATAGAGTGTCCCATCCAGGGTCAAACCACCACAATTTACAATTCTAATTTCTATATAGGCAAATCCAGCAGCAGACTAAAAATTGTGAATTGCATAGTAACTTAGAGCAGTTTAGCAGTATGTGTTAATTGCTCTAGCCTTCCTTGAGTAAAGCAGGTGACTTGACTTGCAGCTATGAGGAAAAGTTCCTTGGTTTCTAAGAATGATGTTGCTGGCTGCTGTTGGGCATCTGCCAGCCTGGATGTACTGCTGAGCTGGGAGTGCTGTAGTGGTGTTGGCCTTCTGCAGGAACTGTGTTTCAGTCCGAAGCACTCTGACACAGCAGCTGCTTTGCCAGAGGGGCCACCTCTAAAAGTCAGACTTCTTGGTCAGGTATTTCCTCTCCTGCTAGAGAGAGCAGGGAAGGGTCAGAGGAGAGCGCGAAAAGGCACACAAGGATGTGTGTGAAGAGAGGATAAGCAGCACAGCCCATGTGGGACAACCCTGGGAAGAGATGGAGAGTCAGCATCCTCATCATTCTCTGATAAAAGCTGGCTTCTACAGCAAGGTGATCTCTAGAAGAACTAAAAGCTAATAATTGTACTTACTTTTGCTTCATCTTGATTATTCAGGACGCTTAGTTTCCTTTTTTTTTTTTTTTTTTATAAAGCAATGTCCTTCCTTCTTTGGAATCTCTCAGAGGACTTAGATATGAACAGCTAGAGGTTGTTTTGCCTTCCTTAATTGAAAGCTTGGAAAGTTTTGATCTTTAATAAGCATAACTTTTCTTCCAGCTATTTGTATGGTGTCCATACAAAATAGATATTGTCATTGAAAAAAAAACAAAACCAAACCAAACAACCCACAACATTTTTAACTTGGCTGATCAAAATTATTTCTTTTCCTCCAGCAATGGTCACTGTTATGATTATGACAGTTCTCCCTGTTCCCCACTCATCAAGATGATCTTTCAAGTAAGTAGGGCAGAATGGCAGCTACTCTTTGAAGCCTTCCCTGTACATTTTAAAGAAGCAAAGAGATCCAAGTACGGGATTGTGTCTAGTACTCCGTGAGTCTTGATTTGCCCAGGCATATCTTCTACTGCTTTAGCATTCACAGCACAACAGATGCTCACAGTTGGTCACACATGACATCAGTTTCCAAAAGGTGTTGCCACCACCTTAACTCTCAGGGGTGACTTCACATGTGTATCCTGGGTTTCTGGGTGGCTCTGGGGAGACTTCAGATTTTCTGTGTATTACCATTTGGTCAAAACTGATCACTCATTCTTTCTGCTTCAGCTTTTCTATCTCAAGGGGCTGTGAGCCCTGGCCAGGAAGGGAATAGTTCTATATTGGAATCACTGAGCCGCTTGACTAGCACTGATTGCTGCTTCTGAACCAGTGGCTTCATATGAAAAGAAAATTTCAAAAGTGCATTGCACTTAGATGTCGCTGAAGTTTTGCTACAGTTGGTTGGTACTATTTATCAAACTGGGATGAATTGTGGCATATTATATTTGACTCTTCTTCATATAGGATGTTGTTGTACCCCTTAATAAAGAACACTTGGAAACAAGATCTGCTGTCTGACTGGATAGCAGTGGAAGTGCTGTAATGAGTCTGAACTGGGCAGCAATTAGGGAATCATCAAATTATGCTCATATTTAAAGGCCTTGCAAATTTGTCTGGGAAGCATTTTTGCCGGGGAATGGACTAGCTGCACATCCAATAAAAGTTGCCTTGGATTTGGGGAAGTACAGAGGTTGCAGTAAGATTCAAATGTATTTGTGTCACTTTCTCACAGTTCAATAGTTTCTAATACCACATATTCTGCTTAATACTGCCTTTAGCAAGCAGAAAAATACCCTGAGGTGACATCCACATTTGCTTAGAATCAGGCCAGTCGTTTTTCACAGATGTCTTGTGTTGTGTGTAATGCATCATTTGCAGAGCCAGGCAGCCAGCTACTACTCTCTGGAAGAGGCAGAAGCTAAAATCTGCTGTGGATTTATGGCATGCTGGTTCACTTTTGTCTAACTGACTGCTATCTAGGTTAGTACATTATACATTCCCATGTATTATAAATATGTCTATTAAGAAGGCTATAGGAGGCAATGACCATAGGTAAGATTGCAAAATAGTTTTCATGACACAGTTTCCTGGATTCAGATGGCCAGGACTTTGTGACACATCTGCATTTCTGGGTGAGATACCACAAACATGGCTTATGTCTAAGATGGTAACTTGATTCTAGAAGTTTTACAGACCCACTTAGCACTGTTTTTGAGAGAGAGGAGAGCTGAAAAGGAAATGTTTGTATTGATATTAATTTTTGTAATGTCATCTGGGGAAGATGTAGGTCATAAAACTTCAAATCTGATGAACTGATGGTGTTTGTACAGCAGGGGGTTCAGACTGCTGCAGATTTAGGGTAGGTTATGTTGATGATCATTTGAAAAGCAGCTCCTTGTTGTCACTCTCCATGTGAATTGGGTATACATGCAAAGACAGTCAGTTTTATAATTAGCCACTTGATCCAGTGCACTGCTCCGAGCTGTTTCAGAAAGCTTTCCAAGCATTTCAGGATATGCAAGGTCATGGCAAACAGACCTTTGACTTGTAGCAGCACCAGCCCTTTGCTGCCTTCTTGGCTGGAGGGAATCAGTGTCTTCAAAATATACAAACTCGACTACATACAGGGAGTTCAGAGGAGCCCGGGAAAACCGGAGCGCCGTCATCTCAGTGGGCATGTCAGGCAAGTGTGCTCTGCCCCTCTGAGCCTGCTGACGCTGCAGGTGCTTGCACGGATTCATGTAACCCTACTGCAGGGAAACGCTGTTGAAATCGCATACTGGAGCACTGAAAGCCCAATACGTGTCAAGAATAAGGTTAAAGACACAGTTTGACTCCCCCTATTTCCTTTCCATGCTGTTGCCTCACTGCAGCACTTTTTTTTTCCCCTGGATAAAGTGCAATTAAGTTGACGAAGGAGTGCCCCAGGGGAAGCGGAGCTGCCGCTTGCTCGTGCGAGTAGGCGCTGTGCAAGAAGCTGTGCTGTCCCGAGGGACTGCCCTCGGGATGGATGTGAAGTGCTGCCGTCATGTAATGAGTAGTGTGGTGGGAAGCTGAGCTTCTGGTTGGTTTTTAAGCAGGAGGAAGCAGGTGGAGCTGCCAAACCTCCTGAAAAGGGCAAGGGCTGCCAGTGTGACAGCAGAGCCTGTGCACAGAGGCTGAGAGGCAATCTGTCTGGGCAGCTGAGGGCTGGCAGCACTACCAGAAACAAAGCCAAAGGAGATGTGTTGTGACAGGGCCCAGACTGAAATAATGTATTGCTGGGAAAGCATAGTGTGTGTAGCTTTCCTGGGGGAGGTTACTCAAAATTAATTGGTGTGTGGGTTAAGGGTACCCTTACCTGTGCTGGAAGAGTTTTAGTTTCTGAAAATCTGAAGACAAGAGGCTTCAGTGTGGGGTGAGATGGGTGCTGATGTGGTTGGAGCATGGCCAGCATGTCTCTTGCTCACCAGACTCAGCTTTGTCACCTCTGCTTTGTCCTCGGAGCTTATGGGTGTGTCCTGTGCCAGGGCCACGACATGTACCCCTGAACACCCTGCAGACCATGGAGATTACATATATCTTGGGAGCTGATACAGAGGACTTGCTGTTAGGCTCAGGGTACTAGTGTCTGTTGAGAAAAGTGTCTGGCTTCTTTTCCACTCGCATGATTGTAAGAAAACCATCAGATGGCTTGTGCAGACTTTACCCTGGCTAGCCTGCAGGTCAAGTGGTGGTTGCCGCCTTCAGGGATGTGTTTTCCTGCCACTTACTTGCCTGAGGTGCTTGTTCCCCATGAGATCTCTGAGAGAGCTGTGCAATTCCTTAGCTGCTGCTACAGATCTGCCAGCATGTCCCCACCACAGCGAGTCCCGAAGGTAGTAGAGCTGCCTTAGCAGGGCACCACTCTAGTAAAGAGTCAGCTAACACATAAGCTAAGTCCCTCGGGACATTCCAGAAGTAGTTTATGAACAGTTAACCTGAAGATCCTGTGTCACACTTGGTGTGTTTTAAACTTGCCTTTTGTCTTTTCTGACAATTGGTGCACTGCTTCACCAGCTGTCTTTCTCCCAACCATTTATCATTAGGCAGCAAGCTGTGGGGAGCCACATGTGACCCAAAGACTTGCTTCAGGAGCAGCAGCTGGAGTAATACAGGTCACACTAGCTTTGTTTCTTATCTTCATATGTTGTGCATACTGCATTTCCAGGATAAACGAGAGAATTCATTATGGGGAAGGACCTCAGTGCAGGTGGCTGCTAACAGAATTGAACTCTTTAAGTAGTACATGCTTTTTGTGCTGATGTCAGCAATTGTACTGCTCAAAACGACAGGAAGCTGAACTCTGCAGCCATCTTTCCAAAGGCTGTTTCATTTACAGAGCCCATGCCTGTGTGGGATACTGGACTCCACTGAAACTTACCTTCTGCATCAGACACTGTTTCCTTTAGGATGCCTTAGCTAGAGGAAGTGGCATTGCTTAATTTTAATGAGGCCAGTTTGCCTGAACCAATCCACCTAGCTGCAGAGACAAGTTCTGTGTGATGCTGCTTTTGCTTCCTCCAAATATTTGGTGTAGAGCTGAAGCATCCAGTGAGGCTGCTGTGAAGAGCTGGTTGCAGTCTCTGGACATATAAGCTACAGGGTAGCAAAAATAGATTTTTTTTTTTTTTTGGCCTTTCTTTGAAGACTTTATATCCTTGTTTTAAAAATAATATAAAACAGTTACAAAAGTGTAGAAAGGAACTATAGAAACAAGGGAAGAAAATAATGACAGGCATTGAACACTTTAAGAAAAAGCTGAGAGGTGACTTGATGTCATATACAACCAGTCATAAAGAGAGAGTGACAGTAAAGGACTACTGAAGGAAGGATTGTCAAGGACTAACAGTTGAAAGCTGATACCTTTGAAATTTGAACTGGAAGTATATCACCATTTCTGTGGCTCAATAAAGGGGCTAATGAATGAAATGTAATAACTTATAATATACAGAGGTCAGACCAGATAATTGGTTCATTCCTGTGGGTTTAAGTTCTGTGAATCCAATAACTAATGTACCTTCTGCAGCTTCCATCAAGTCAAAAATACGTACTAATTTAGCAGACACAGTTCCTCAACTTGCAACCAATTTGAAAATGCTTTCTACAGTCTATAATGCAGTTCTAGAGTGTTAGAAACTCAAAGGCATTTTTGCTTCTTCTTTTTTTTTTTTTTTAAAGTGGTAAAGTTGTTTTGAGATCAGCTATCTCCAAATTATTACTGTGTGCAATTTAGCTGGTATATCTGATTTGAAATAGATTTAAGAAAATCTTTGGAAAGTAATATGGATTAAAAACTATCTGTTAAAAAACTAATGGTTCTGAACTGAACAATATTTTTATCCTCTGGGTAATTAAACAAATTACTTTGCTTTAAGACTGGTATAAACTAGAAGTAATTAAACTGAAGTCAACAGCAGGATGTTTGTCAGATTGGATGTAAGCAAATTTATATTGCAGTTGACCAACAAGGAGCCTTGTAAAATAGGCTCCTTGTGGGTTTTCTGGTCAGCTGTTGTTTAAGATTGCTTGAATTATTCAGACTGTATAAATTACCTGATAAAGTTTAATCTTTTTTCTGTCAGTGAAAAATTTGTAGAGTGCCTCAGTGTTGGAAATGTTTTCATCCACTGGGTGTTTGGGGAGTTCACTTTGACTGTTTGTATTTAGCTACCCATGCTCTAATAGCCAGTGGGTCTTATCGTGTATTATTGTCCCAACTGGGCTGAGGCACTGACATTCTTCAAGCAGACTTAACATACATATATAGTGAGTGGAAGTCCTTTGAGGAAGTGATGTGGGGTAAAGTCTTCCATGTTGGTGCATGACCCATAGGGCCACCTCTGTCTTAGCCCCTGCAGACAGTTCCTAGACTGGACCCAGGACCTCCTGGCTGTCCTCTGGCCCCTCCATCTTCAGCAAAGCCAACTTATCCCTCTGGAGCCCTTGGGGTATACAGCATGTGGAGTCACTGTCACTCCAAAGTGTGAGCTCTGCTACCTGTCCTCTGCCCTGCAACCTACACATCTGATCTATCTGGGGCAATTGAAGAGGCAGGAATTATAAAATAGATTTTTTTATTATTATTATTTATGGAAACCCCCACCCACAACTATATACAAATTAGTTAAATTTGGGTTCTAATTTGGTTGGGAAAATCTTCACAAGGATTCTTATGGGCAATTCATTCATTTAGGAGAATCAGAAAATTGTAAAAGTTTAGCCATAAAATGGCTTTGCCCCACTTACAAATAAAAGACATCCTGGAGCCCTAGGGAAAGTCTGCTCTACTCACAATGGAGGAGTAGAAATTTCAAGGTAGTCCCTGACTCCTTTGCAGCAGTGTTGGAACTGGTCGGTGTCTTGGTAGCTGGTGAGAGGCTTCTAAATCTTCCCAGGCTCTAGCAGGGTGCTGGGAAAGAGGCAGGTGATCTCTGACCTGCTCCTGGTTCTTCTTGGCACAGAGGTTTGCAGAGGTGTAGAAAGAATCTCTTGCAGATGTGCAGAGTGCACAATGTCAGTGGCAGTTCTCACCACATCATGAGGCACTTAATGCCTTCTCCTGGTAAATTTGAACACTTAACTTTCCAGGTAGTTCAAGCCCAAAACATCAGGGCTAAGCTGATCTGAAGCACAAGGCAGAGCAGAACGTACTGTCCAAGAGCAGTGAGGCAGAGCAAAGCAGAACATAGAGCAGAGCAGCACGCAGTGAGGCAGAGGCAGCTTGACTGCTTGCAGTGTAGCTCAACAAGTGTAATGACTCCTTTGGCCACAAATTCACCAATCAGAATGGCGTTTGCAAAGCTGACCATATTAGGTAAAATCAGGGCTTGCATACCCTTATTTGGGTGAGACACTAACAAGTACCTAAACACCTGTGGGTCCCTGTTTATCACTTTGGGAAGAGACATAATGCCGCAAGCCTTTGTTTTCCTCCTGCCCTTGCTTCCCCCATTAGCAGAAGGGTGGAGCAAGCCAGGACATCTAATAGGACTGTTAGCCTTCCAGGACGTCATCCTCAGTGTCTGAGCTCATGCACAGGAGTTCCCACCAGTGGAAAGCAAATCTTTTGTTATGCACATACACTAATGTGTATGCATATATTAATATACTCATATAGTAGTCATAAGGAGTAATCAGTAATCAAAGACTGGCAAGGGGAGGAGAAGCCTTTTCTGTGTGGCTTTCATAGAGGTGTATCATATATCATACAATCAACCACGTTGAAAGAGACCTCCAAGATCATCCAGTCCAACCTATCACCCAGTCCTATCCAGTCAACTAGACCATGGCACTAAGTGCCTCATCCAGTTTTTTCTTGAACACATCCAGGGATGGTGACTCCACCACCTCCCTGGGCAGCCCATTCCAATGCCAATCACTCTCTCTGGGAAGAACTTCCTCCTAACATCCAGCTTATACTTCTCCCAGCACAACTTGAGACTGTGTCCCCTTCTTCTGTTGCTGGTTGCCTGGGAGAAGAGACCAACCCCCACCTGGCTACAACCTCCCTTCAGGTAGTTGTAGAGAGCAATGAGGTCCCCCCTGAGCCTCCTCTTCTCCAGGCTAAACAACCCCAGCTCCCTCAGCCTCTCCTCATAGGGTTTGTGTTCCAGGCCTTTCACCAGCTTTGTTGCTCTTCTCTGGGCATGTTCCAGCACCTCAACATCTCTCTTGAGTTGAGGAGCCCAGAACTGGACACAGTACTCAAGGTGTGGCTTTCCATTTGTTTTCCTCCTGTGTGAGGAAAAGTGGCAAGAGCATGAGATTGTCAGCACGTACTTAGGAAAGCAGCATTACCTGATGTGTTTGAAGTGGTGTATTGATAAAAATGTGTTTTAGTTGTTTGAAATGCTACCCTGAAGCTCTGCTCTTTGTTTCAATTACATTAGCCTCTATCAAGCTGTTCTTAGAATAGCGGCAGACTTGGAACATTTGAATTTAATCACTGTTAACACTAGAGAGATTTAGTCTCATTTGAAGGAGGTAAAAACCAGAAACTTCAGGAAGCAGAGACAGCTTGTAAAGGGAGCAGCATTGAGAGGTTTGATAGCTGCTCTGTTGTAATTAAGCTTGTTTCCATAGCAACATTATCAGTTCAGCTCGAGGATTTTAAGATTTTTTTTGTGTGGCAAGTAAATAGAACTAATATCCTAATTTTAGCAGAGTATAAGTCTTGTAATTAAGAACACTGATAGGAGATTGCAATAATGTTCCACTTGCCTTGATTTTTCTGTCTTGGGTCACTTCAGGCTGCTTACCTAGCCAAAACCAAATTGCTGTGGTCTTTCTCAGTGCATAAAGTACATCAACTCATAATACTCATGTAGTCCTCATCTAAGTTGCTCAGGATTAACAGTCATGACTTTTCTCTCAGATTTGCATGGGATACCTCTGCACCTGGTAAGGATTCGGGAAGAGAGCTGTACCCAGAGGCTAGTTCTGCTGGAACATGCTTTTTTTGGAAGCTTTTTCAAAGCTTTTGTCTTTACTTTGGGACTCTCCCAAACAGAGAATCCCAGGAGGGGGCAGGGAAGCATCAGGCACAGCCATATATGTGGCCTACATGCACACTCGAGAGAGTGCCGCAGCAGGGGCAGTGCTGGGCGTGCAGGTGATTTAAACAAGAAGCCTCAGCGGCACCAGACACTGATTTGAGAAGAGAGCAGTTTCTCTGCTGAACCCAGCCTGCATCATGCACCAGAGAAAGAAGAAAGAAAGAAAGAAAAAAAAAACAGCCAACCAAAAAACCACACCCAAACAACTCCTGTCAGTTCCTCGAAGGAAGTGGGGCATGGTGAAAACTCAGTCAAAGGTTGTTTGTAAAACTGTGGGTACCCAAACGGAGTCTACCTATAGGCATGCAGCTGTCCAGGCAACTGGTTGCAATGAGTGTTGGAGCCTGGCACTTGAAGTTGAGGGTGGCAGAGACAATGCCTGCATTAGGTGTGAGCAGATCAGTGGTCTGCTTAACCTAGTGGCTGAACTGAAGGATGAAGTGGAAAGGCGAAGTGCTAGGAGAGAATGTGAAAGGGAGTTGGATTTATGAAACCAGGCTCTGCAGAGGCAGGCAGGTTACCTGCCTGGTGAATGTGGAACAGGCTGTGGATCTGTCTACCTGGACTTCAGCAAAGCCTTTGACACAGTCTGCCACAACAAGCTCCTGCCCAAGCTGGCAGCTCATGGCTTGGACAGATTCACACCTCCCAGAGAGGTGGTTGAGGCCCCATCCCTGGAGGTGTTTAAGGCCAGGCTGGATGAGATTCTGTACAGCTTGATAGAGGACAGGGTGTCCCTGCTCCTGGCAGGGGCCTTGAAACTAGGTGATCCTTGTGGTCCCTTCAAACCCTGACTGATTCTATGATTCGGGATGAGGGCTGGGCTCAGAGAGTGGTGGTGAATGGTGCCGCATGCAGTTGGTAGCCAGTCACTAGCAGTGTCCCCCAAGGATCAGTGCTAAGCTCAATGCTGTTCAGTGTCTTTATTGATGATCTGGACCAGGAGATTGAGTCCAGCATCAGTAAGTTTGCAGATGACACTATGTTAGGAACAGGTGTGGGTCTGTTGGAGGGTAGAAGAGCTCTGCAGAAGGACCTTTGCAGGCTGCATGGGTAGGCAGAGGTCAGTGGGATGAGATTTAACAAGGCCAAGTGCAGGGTTTTCTACACTTTGGCTACAACAACCCCAAGCAGCACTACAGGCTGGAGACAGAGTGGCTGGAGAGCAGCCAGGAAGAAAGGGATCTGGGGGTACTGGTAGATAGTAGCTGAACATGAGCCAGCAGTGTGCCCAGGTGGCCAGGAGAGCCAATGGCATCCTGGTCTGTATCTGGAATAGTGTGTGGCCAGTAGGATAATGGAGGTTATTCTTCCTCTGTACTTAGCCCTGGTCGGGCCACACCTTGAGTACTGTGTCCAGTTCTGGGCTCCTCAATTCACGATAGATATTGAGATACTGGAATGTGTCCAAAGAAGGGCGACAAAGCTGGTGAGGGGCCTGGAACACAGCCCTATGAGGAGAGGCTGAGGGAGCTGAGGTTGTTTAGCCTGGAGAAGAGGAGGCTCAGGAGTGACCTCATTTCTGTCTACAACTCCCTGTATCGTTCAGGTGTGCAGGGAAGGATATCTTGTGTTCCGTCTTGGCCCCATTCCCCATCTGTGCTTCTTGGCTTCTCTTGGAATTCCCATTTACCTCGCTAGAGGCCAGACTGCCCTTTGCAGAAGCAATTTTTTACTTTGTCCAGGAATTAACACCTGGTGAGATGCACAGCAAATGCAGAGAGTTTTGGCAGCATGTAAGGGAATATTTCTGAGCCCTCCAGAAGTCTCCAGATGCCAGGGTAGGAGTCCCCAAGGAGTGGGGAGGAAGGGTGCCTGCCCCTCATCTCCCCACTGCTGTTTCTGTGGTCTTGAGGACTGTGATCTTTTACAAAGCAAACCAACAGCCACCTTTTTAATAATACAACAAAAGCACTAGTGGAAAGCTGTAGCACCAGACTGCCATATTTCCATTGAGTTCAGTACAGTGACTCCAGCTCCTATCATTTAGACTCTATGACCAGTTTCTTCATATTTCATATAACCAGCCTGGCAGAATATGCTATTTCATAAATATATATGCTTGCATTCCAAAGTGAAGTATTTAGGTTTTCCTCCTCACAGATGTTTTATGTGAAAAGAGTTGTGAAAAAAATAAGCAGCTTCAGTAGGAAGGTTTATATAGATTTTTTTTCCTTCATCCCCTAATCCCTTTCAGCTTCAACAGCACACTGTGCTTGATCTGTGCTCCCAGCCTGCTGGGCAAATGTTGGTCTGGGCTGTGGCTGATTTGAATTAGGAGTCCAGGACAGCCAGTGGGCTGCTGCCTCCCAGGATGGACAAAGTACTTCTCTCTATCTTGCATAACCAGGCTCTAATTTTCACAAAACTTTCCAGGACTTCTGTCTCTGAGACCTCTGTCTTTCCTGTTGCCAGCTGTTAAATTTGCTTAAAAATGGCCATCAGGTTCAAAAGTTATTAAGGAAGGCTTGACAAATCTGCATACAATATGATCATGAACACCTCAATTCCTTTAGAAGTCAGACTACAAACCGAGCCTGCAGTGTTCTGACATTAAATCTCTGTGTCTAGGCAGAGATCATCTACCTCATGGGTCAAAATAGTTTTTCCTCTAAAGATTCCTCCCTCCCCTCCCCCTCCCATTCAATTTGGTTTTTTTTTCCATTCACTCTTTAAAATAAGGCTAATGTTGAGAAATGTCACACTTCTGAGTGGCACAGCAGGTTCAATATATGCTGTGGCTATATAGTGGAAAACAGCATCATAGGACTTATTCCTGTTGCTAATGAGCTCCAAAGGTAAGAGAACAGTTAATGTATTCATAACAGAGTTATACTCCAAGATTCGTAAATAATTTATAGCTTCCCATGGGTAGAAAGCCAACTACCACAAACCTGGGACCCAAAGAGAAAATAATTTTGTAGCAGCAAAGGACTTTAGACTTTGCAGTTGCAGCAATTTGGTTGTAATCCCCCTGGTAGGGGAAAAAAGTTATTTGGTAGATTTACCATAAAATATCTGGGGACTTATAATTTAATCTTTGTAGCTCCTGGGGTTCTATCACAGTTTGATATCTGTTCCCTCAAAAGGAAAATTAAACTCCTTGTATTATGTCCAGTGTTTATCTAATAAAACTCTATTATAATTCTAAATTAAAGGCAATGGAAAATACACTGTTGTCATCTGGGTCCCCATTGATGATGGATTTCTGTGTTTCTTCTACTGTGGATTGAAATGACTGAACTACTGTTTAAATATGAAAAATTCTATGCAAAGACTTTTTTTTTGTGACATTGTAAGCCACAAGTACAATGAAAGGCAAATGGGACAGCTTATAGAGTGGATCCAGAGGAATTGTCTTTGTTGGTAGTTGAGATCTTTGTAAAAAGGTAAAATAAAGCTATGAGCAAAGCACTGCTGTAACCAAGACCTATTTCAGAGTAGAGATCACTGCCTTTCTACTTACATGAAGCAGCATTACTTATGCTTCACAAGAACAAAATGACTGCAATTTTTTCCCTTTGCTTTGGTTCAGTCTGGATGATTTTAGCTCTAAGAAGGAACACGAAAAGTCATGGTGGTGATAAGCAAGTGCTGGTTGCCTTTTCCATTGTTAAGCTTGTGTGAGGATATGGTAGCTCTCCAGTTCAGCCAAACTGGATTGTGGAATTTTGCTTGCCTGTTGTGAGCCATGCTCCTGAAGGAGCAGAAGAGTTTGAAACCCCTTGCTAACAGCCAAGTTAATATCTTTCTTTAAAACTTTTTTTTTTTTTTTGTCATAGATTTTGTGCAGGTTACTAGTGATAGAAAAAGAAGGAACAGCCTTAAGCTGCACCAGGGTAGGTTTAGGCTAGACATGAGGAAAGTTTTTTTTCCCTGAAGTAGTCAAGCATTGGAACAGGCTGCCCAGAGAGGTGGTTGAGTCATCATTTCTGTATATTTTTAAGGGTCATTTAGAATCATAGAATCAATTGTAGAATCAACCAGATTGGAAGAGACCTCTAAGATCATCCAGTCCAACCTATCACCCAGCCCTATCCAGTCAACTAGACCATGGCACTAAGTGCCTCATCCAGGCTTTTCTTGAACACATCCAGGGATGGCGACTCCCCCACTCCAATGGCAAATCACTCTCTCTGTCAAGAACTTCTTCCTAACATTCAGCCTATACCTCCCCTGGCACAACTTGAGACCCTGTCCCCTTGTTCTATTGCTAGTTGCCTGGGAGAAGAGACCAACCCTCATCTGGCTACAACCTCTGTTCAGGTAGTTTTAGACAGCAATGAGGTCCCCCCGAGCCTCTTCTTCTCCAGGCTAAACAACCCCAGCTTCTCCTCATAGGGTTTGTGTTCCAGGCCTTTCACCAGCTTTGTCTCCCTTCTTTGAACATGTTCCAGCATCTCAACAGATGTAGTGCTTAGTGATATGATTTAGTGGTGAACTTGGTAGGGTAGGATCAGTGGTTGAACCTGATGATCTCAAGGGTCTTTCCCTACACGAATGATTCTGTGGTTCTCTATATTGCTAAATACTGCAGGTTTCTTTCCAGTGATCTCACATTTTGATGAAGCTGTTATTTTATGGGGGTATAGTAGAATAAATAAATGAATTCTGTGGATTTGCTCCACAGAAAACCTGTTTTCTAGATGAGGTGTCTATCACTGCCCATAAGCGTGGTTTGCAACCCTCAATGTCAAAAAGATTTGGAGTTGCTGATAGCTGTTTCCTGATTCACAGGGAACAATTGCCTATTCAAAAAGTCTGCTTTCCTGGGAGACTGTGCTCAACCTTCTCCCTTTTTTTATTTTTCAAGCATTGATGCCTTTACCAGCAATACATCAGTTGCTGAAATGAAAGAACAAATGAAAAAAAAAAACCCCATCATTTATAATTTCACCTATTACAAAAGAAGTGAGTAAAAAATGTGCTATTTTATCCATGAAACATAGCACTTTTTAGCCTTCATGATTAACTTTGCCTATCTGACTTTGATAACTATGTATTAGGACTGACATTTAGGTACAAACTGGTGAGACATAGGTCTGCTGCATACAGATGAGGGGACTTAAATGCATAGGTGTGTCTTCGGCTTCTCTTCATGTGATCCTTGTACATTGCACATGCAAAGGAATTGTGGAAGGGCTTTTAAAAGTTGTAGTATGTTGTGGGATTTATTGCAAGGTGTAGTGGAACTGGGAAGCCAATGAGGTGCCCTATCATATTTTGTCTGATAAAGGGATTTGTGCAACCTTCTGCTGCAAAAGATAGGACAAGAGGTGTGGCGTTTCTGACTTAATGAATAGTGTGTAGTAGTAAATATGAGAGAGACAGAGTGTGTAGTCTTTTATTTTGCCATCTCCTTAAATGTTTTTTTCTTTTAAACTACATGTAAGACATCATATTCTATAGTACAAAATTAAATAATGTCTCCTCCAGGAAAGTTTCCTATTAACTGATAGAGAATGTGGAGATTACTTCTGCTAACTAAATTAGAGGCCTTTTTCTCATTCTCTCTTCACTGTGCTCAGTGGACTGAGAAGTTCAATTCTGATAGAAGGGAAAGGCAAAGCATTACGAAGAGTGAAGGTATCTCATCTGAAACTAAGGAAACTACAGGCAGCTCTGAAAGACTAGTGATTGGCATTGCTTTCTGGTGCGAGGAACAGGATGAGGGAGCCCATGGGTCAAAGTGAAGAGAAGTTAAAGCTGTCAACCAGACAAAAAAAATGGAAGCCTCCCAGGAGGGCCCAGAACTGGGGGCAACTTAGACTGGGATCTGTGAATGCATATGAAAATGTTGCCTTGGCTTTTTTCCCAAAATTTTTTTTTGGGTAGATCTTTTCATTTTAAAAGACTGTCCTTGTGATGGTTTGAGTGTTCTCCCCCCCCCACTACTTTAGAAATCACCCAGACTAGACTCAGCCAGCTCTGGAAATATGAATGAAACTTATATTTACAGCTGGCACAATATACAAGCAGATNGGCAACTTAGACTGGGATCTGTGAATGCATATGAAAATGTTGCCTTGGCTTTTTTCCCAAAATTTTTTTTTGGGTAGATCTTTTCATTTTAAAAGACTGTCCTTGTGATGGTTTGAGTGTTCTCCCCCCCCCACTACTTTAGAAATCACCCAGACTAGACTCAGCCAGCTCTGGAAATATGAATGAAACTTATATTTACAGCTGGCACAATATACAAGCAGATATTTACAGTATATACAGATATAGACAGAAATATACAAGGTAAAAAAAAGGTAATACAGACACAACCCCCCTCCCAGAAACCTGAGTCCCCAGGAGGGGCTCTCAACCGCCCCTTCACCTCCCCCCTATCCCTCTCAACCTTACCCGAGTCCCAAGGAAGAGTGGAGGTTTGGCCAGGGGGGTAAGGAAGCAAAGTGGATTAGAATAGAAATGGAGGGTGAGGTCAGAGATGCAGCTCAGCCAGCAGCCCAAGTGAGAGACTCCCTTATCTGTTTTTATTTCTTGTTCCTATACATCTCAGCAAGCCTATGAGTGAAGTAGACATCAGCCTTGTTTTCCTTTCACACCCTGTAGTCTTGTTCTTCTCATCAGAACATTCTAGCTAGCTTCAAACTAGCACAGTCCTGCATTGCTGCATGGGAACATACCACTAGATAGGACCAAGTCTGCTCGCACATAACCATGCTGAAGGCAGAAGGTTTTGCAAGCTTCTGTCTTGCATGACGTTAGAGGTATCAACAGTGTGTGCTGGTTGAACGGAACAAAGGGAAACTAACTGGAATGTGCCGGAAGAGTGATAGCAAGAAACTTTAATATCTGCTAAAGGTAGGGATGCAGCCTCATAAGGAACATTCAAACTTCACAGAACATGGGAGTGATGTTATGCCTTAAATACTCTCTGTCTGGTCACTCAGGTTAAGCACCTAAGAATGTGTTGTTGCTTACTGTGATTGAGAACTTACTTTCTGCTTATTTTGGTTTCTAATATCTCATATACAACGCTGTTGTTGACTTATTGTCCACGATAAAGTGAAAGGGAAATAAACGGCAGTGTTTTTTCAGTACCTTTCATTTTGTGTTGTTTCTGAATGCTTGATTTGGCCATGACCCACTTCAAACAACACAGAAATGTGGATACTGAGCAAATGTGTAAGAATATGCAGGTGTGTGCTTGGCAGGGTTGAGACTGTAAGAGAACAACACTTAGTGAGTTTGATGTTCCAGGAAATCTCTTTCTAGGCAGTATGTCGATAACTCTGTTAGCATTTGTTTGTGGTAGGTAAGTACCTTGCAACTCTTCTGAAAAGGTAAGAAAAGCTTTTTTCAGACCAAAATAATATATAATAAAAATATCAAATAATACTCAACTGCAGTAATTTAAGTAACTACACAAGATGGCTGTCCAGATAATGACTTAGCTGGTTTAGTTTTAAAAACATTCCACAACAAAATAGTTAACACTAACCTGGAAAAGATAGGCTAGAGCACAAGGTGGTTCATCTTAAGCTTATTAGAAAATTGTGTGTTCAATTTTCAAAACAAATGTCACAGGTAAAACTCTGGGCATTGCTTGTTGCTTCAGAGCAATTACACTGGGCCCACCAGTTTAAGAGGGACATTGAGATGCTTGGACGTGTCCAGAGAAGGGCAACGAGGCTGGTGAGAGGCCTTGGGCACAAGCCCTATGAGGAGAGGCTGAGGGAGCTGGGATTGTTTAGCCTGGAGAGGAGGAGGCTCGGGGAGACCTTATTGCTGTCTACAACTACCTGAGGGGTGGTTGTAGCCAGGGGGAGGTTGCTC
>WAAF01009407.1:129691-167738 GCA_013400475.1 Tricholaema leucomelas | reverse complement strand
TAATCTTTGTTTTGCCTTTCTTCTTTACACATCCCAGCAGGACTGTGAGGGAAGTAGACCTCACCATTGTTTTCATTTTCCAGCCTATCATCTAGTTCTTCTCACCAAAACATGCTAGCTAGGCTCAAACTAGCACAGCTCTGTGGCAACAGGTTGGACTTGATGATCTATGAGGTCTCTTCCAACATCACTGATACACTGATGTTTGTAAAGTCATTAATGGAAAGGGACAGCTGCTGTTCAGGTACACTGAAGTAAGATCTACATTGCTGTGAAATACACTTTTACAAAAAGCAGTAGTGCTTAGTAAAATCAGTTAAATCATTTAGAGTAAAGTGCTAACAAGTTAATACTGATCCTTCTAATTATTGAGTAAATTCCTATAGAGGAAACGATGTATTCTTGGATTTACAACTTAGTTATTTTATTAGAATGACAATTTCTTGAGTTGGGTTGCTTCTGAATACTCTGGTGTGATTTTATTTTTTGTAGCTGACAGTAAGAAGGATACATAGAAATGAAAATGTATTTGAGAAAGTATACTGCATACAAGTAATATTATTCTGTTTCACCAATCATATGAAGTTAGTCATGAACTTTGTAGATTGCCTTTTCTCTTTGCTTGCGTTAATTGCACAGCTGGAGTTTATCCCTGCTGAGACAATCTTGCTCTTTATATCAATAAATATCTTTACTGCCAAATAATTCATGAAGACAATGAAGAAGTTTTTTAAAAGTTTCCTTTTTTTTCTAGGTTGACATCACAATATTATTTGGATGAATAGCATACCCATATTGCAGATTTTACACATTTTCCAATAGAAATACATGAAGTCACGTTCACAATGCAGAGTGCAAGAGTACTCTGTGAAACTTTAGAAAAAAAACTATAAATTAGAGATGATAATTTTTTTTTTTCCAGTTTGCTATTTTAACTGCTGCTGTTTGCAGGAAGCCCTAGCCGCAAGTTGGCTCTGGTACTCAGACCACGATTGTTTCATGAATTTCAGATGCTTTCAGTCTTCAACCATGTGCTGAAATAGAGAGGGGAAAAAAGAAAACAGGTGAATGTTATCAGACTTTCTATAAGGTTCAGAGAACTCATACTGTTAATTTGAAGTCTGTATACTGATCAGTCCTCGGGTTAGATGAATGGCACTGTGTTGTAAATAGTAGTAAATACTGTTGAGTGTATTGTCTAACCTCTCCTTGTCCTGGCAGCATCAATCACTCCATGATTAACATGCTCACAAGGCACCTTTTTCATCTTGTGCCGTAGTATCCTGTAGAATGGATTAGCAGCTGAGCACTCTAGGAAAAGAAAGGAGTCTTCTCCGAAGGAAACTATATGAAAATCCATATAAAAGCATAATTTATCATGTGTCACTTAGAATGATAAAGCACAGAAAGATACTCTCCTCATCCAGCAGAATCAATAGTTCTTTAAATAGAAATGGAAATATATAACTGAGAGGATCATTCCCCCATTGAATACCTGTAACTAATTATATAGTAACTTTAACTTATAAATGCCCCCCCCCCCCCTTTTTTTTTTTTTCTGATGGGGAGAGATCAGTCTAATTGCAGCCAAAATTTATATAATAATTTTGCAGCCAAAATCTCAGTTCAGGGGTGAATTTCAGGTGCAGTCTTTTGTGGTGAATGAACAACAAGATTGTTTCTTAGAAAGTTTATTTGATACTCATTTTGGACCTCATCCACTAAAGCTGCTTGACAGGAAATACCCGTTTAAATGTGTGCAGGTTGTTGAGGACCTCCATAGATCGAGTCCAACTCCCCTGCCAGAGCAGGACTATAAAATCTAGCTCAGGTCGCATGGGACAGGTCTTGAAAGTCTCCAGAGAAGGAAACTCCACAACCTCTCTGGGCAGCCTGTTCCAGTGCTCCGTGACCCTTACAGTGAAGAAGTTCTTCCTCATGTTGAGGTGGTTTATACCTATTACCCCTTGTCCTGTCACAGGGTGCAACTGATACAATTTTTCCCCTTCCCCCTTGACACTCATATATTTATAAACATTGATTAGATCCCCTCTTAGTCTTCTCTTCACCAGACCAAGAAGCCCCAGGTCCCTCAGCCTCTTCTCATAGGGCAACGCTCTAGCTCTTTAATCATCTTCATAGCCCTCTATTGGACTCTTTTGAGTAGGTGCCTGTCCCTCTTGAACTGGGGAGCCCAAGTTACAAGGAAGGAACCTCGTGGAGGCTGTGGGGAGTTTTCATTCTAAATGCATATTAGACATCATGGATACTGCATTTAGCATGACACATATCCAAAGAAAGACTCTATTCATTGTGAGGGTTGTGTGTTGGAGGTTGAAAATGTGGTGATGAGAGAGGTCCCTGTGTTAACAAGGCCTCAGAGCCCCAAGGAGGGGGTAACAGCATCAGAACTGGTAACAGAGGGAGCATGGGAAAGGCCCAATCTCAAGGAAGAGTTACAACCCAAGCTTCAAGACCAGAAACGTTTAAGTGCAAAGATAACTGGTGTTTGCAGAAATGAATTTGACTCCTGGTGCACGTGATATGATTTTCCCATCTATTTTCTACAGAACTGAGGAAGCAAAATCTAGAGTATGATAAGATTATAATCAGATTAATTTGTTTTTTAATTAGTGCTGGGTTTATTTTAGTGCTGAGGTTGGGACAAGACCCAGCATTTTTAGTCTGAATGTGGATTATACGGGTTACAATCTATTCAAAATGTGGGGCTGCTTATTTTGACTCTGATATTATATAATCACAGATATTGTAATTATAGGTGTTAATTCTTTGTGATGAAATATGGTTAGTCTAACAACAGTCTTTAAATAGCTGTATCTGCTTCAGCAAAAAATAAACATCTGGCAGTATCCCGTTCTGCCATGTAATTGAGTTTCATGAAATATGAGATGGGACAAACCCAAGAACTCTTAAACCCCAGAAGACATGAACTGGATGTATCTGTCATGCTGTCGCGGAGGGGTATTCTGCCGCCTACGCCGATTTGTTGCAGAGGGGAGAAATTAATTGGTGTGAGATAATACTCTATAAAAATATATATTTATTAACTTCAATATTCTAAACTCTCACCACCTCCAACCTCTGTATTTAATATTAAAATTATTCTAGACGGTCATGAAGACATTCTAGGATTAATACCACACTATAACTTATTAATAACTAGCAAACAGTTCAAACTATAAACAGAGAGAGGAGTTTCCCCCACGGCAAATACCGCTTTGGGGTCAATATACTATTTGCCCAGCAGGTGGGCTGAACGCACTTTCTGCTCTAGGCAGAGGCAATAGGTATTACAGAGGCATTAAAGCATTTACTCACAATTCTGATTAATTATCAATAATCACCCTCTGGGACTACGTCACAGCCTATTACTGGTGCCCAAACTTCAGGGGAGTCTTTGCCCGTGGACTTTGAGGCTGGAATCCTCCCGGCTTCTGGGGAAAGGAGAATCTTCTCGGATTCTGGGGAGATAACAGTCTCTGACCTTGTTCTCCTGGTGAAGGATGCAATCGCTGCCTTTGTCTCCTGGCTTCTCGTGGATGCTCTGTCCGGAGACTGTTGGCAGGACCTCAGGTGCAGAGGAGTAGGATGCCGTCTGAGCATGGTTCTCACGCTAGCTGGCAGGCTGATCGCGTGCAGACAAATGGAGTCTGCTTCCTGGTAACTCGGCGGCAGTGGTGTTACCAGGCAATAAAGGCAGGCAATACAGGATCTAGTCCTGATAACTCATTGCAGTGGCGTGCAACGTGTGCACAGCTGGCTGGGAGAGTATGGGAGAATCTGTCTCTGTAGTAACTGCAAATAGGCATACAGTGCTGGTGAGTCTGAATCTAATAATGAGTGAGTGTGCCTGAATGTGAGTGATTGTGAGCAGGGGACCCGAGTACAGGGCCTGAGCATGAGTGAGAGCGATGCAGGGCAGTCAGAGCACGCTGGTGAAGCACTTTGTTTACCTGTGTGCCTCTATTAAATGTGGGCTGAGATTAACGGCCCTTTGGACACCAGAATGACTGATCAGGGTTTGGCAGTCAGCCAAACAATACTATAATAGGCAAAATCAGAAGCCTGGACTTTTCCAAATATGGGGATCACATAGGCTAGCACTAGGCAGACGTGAGCTGGGCCTGTGGGGGCTTACACAACCTGTTTACAACTGCATTATAGAACCTGGGCCCTCGGCAGGCCAGACTTTATGGCACCAGGCCTATTGTACCCCTTTTATCCATTTAATGTATTTACCTCTGGTTTGGGCAGAAGAACATGTCCAGGCAAGGTAAGGCATAAAATAAGCCTATTTTCGGGCCTGCAGGCCCTCCACAACAATGCCCAGTCCTGGTATTACTGCAAGTGGTTTATTTGCTGTATTAGAGAAACTGCAATAAAATAGGAGGAAATCCAGGGAGGAATAAGTTGGCACCATTTGAGTGGTATAATCATAGGATCAGCTAGGTTGGAAGAGACCTCCAAGATCATCCAGTCCAACCTAGCACCCAGCCCTATCCAGTCAACTAAACCATGGCACTAAGTGCCTCATCCAGGCTTTTCTTGGAACGCCTCCAGGGACGGTGACTCCACCATCTCCCTGGACAGCCCATTCCAATGGCAAATCACTCTCTCTGTGACAGCGTGTGACTGTGTCCCCTTGTCCTGTTGCTGGTTGCCTGGCAGAAGAGACTGATCCCCCACCTGGCTACATCCTCCCTTCAGGTAGCTGTAGACAGCAATGAGGTCACCCCTGAGCCTCCTCTTCTCCAGGCTAAACAACCCCAACACCTTCAGCCTCTCCTCATAGGGATTGTGCTCCAGGCCCCTCACCAGCTTTGTTGCCCTTCTCTGGACATGTTCCAGTACCTCAACATCTCTCTTGAATTGAGGAGCCCAAAACTGGACACAGCACTCAGGGTGTGGCCTGACCAGTGCTAAGTACAGGGGAAGAATAACCTCCCTTGTCCTGCTGGCCACACTGTTCCTGATACAGGCCAGGATACCATTGGTTCTCCTGGCCACGTGGGCACACTGCTGGTTCATGTTCAGCTACTATCTACCAATACCCCCAGATCCCTTTCTTCATGGCTGCTTTCCAGCCACTCTGTCCCCAGCCTGTAGCTCTGCTTGGGGTTGTAGTAGAACCCTACACTTGGCCGTGTTAAATCTCATCCCATTGACCTCTGCCCACCCATGCAGCCTGTCAAGGTCCCTCTGCAGGGCTCTCCTACCCTCCAACAGATCCACACCTGTTCCTAATGTAGTGTCATCTGCAAACTTGCTGATGCTGGACTCAATCTCCTGGTCCAGATCATCAGTAAAGACATTGAACAGGACTGGGCCCAGCACTGATCCTTGGGGGACACCACTAGTGACTGGCTGCCAACTGGATGTAGCACCACCAGCTATCTACCTGTCATCCAAGTGAGTGTGACTGTGCCTCAGTCACAGCAGACCAGTGGTAAGAGATAGAAGTTTTATTTGCTTCAGGATTTCTTTTCCTGTAAAGACTCATCAACAGAGGTATCTAGAACTGAAACAAAAAGATGTCCCATTTTCCAAAGTGTTTTTAAAAATAGAGATAGAGAAAAGATAGAGTTGCTGGTTTTAGATGTCTTTTTTCAGGAAAAAATATTTCTAAACTCCTAAGTCAGAATTATTTGATTACTTATACCTAAGTGTGAATGCATGTGAGTCTTGTAATATAAACAAGTTGACACATTTCACTGTGCTTAATATCTGCAGTTCATTGCAGTAAGACTTCTTACTGCTTTAGACTTCAAACATCTGGGAAGGTAACTTCTGGAGGCTTGCCTTCTTGTGTTCTGTTTGCCAATCTGCTTTTTCTCCTGTGTCCAAACTCAGAATTTGACACAAGAAGGTTAGTCAACAGCATGATGTTAAGTGGTTGAGTATCCCAAGGGAGTCGAGGTGAGGTCTGTCAAGCTTGCTGTTCTCTGTGCTTCCTTCAAGGATAATGATGCATTGCCCCAGAAAACATTAAATTATTGAGCTTATTGATGCAGTTTCCTGTATTATACTCTAGGATCCATATTATGACATTTAGACAATGCAGGCAATATTCTGTGAAAGATTGTCTGCAAATAGTGCAAGAAGGGTCGAAGTCCTCTTCTGCAAGTGTGGTATCAAGTGTCTGGAATAAACTAATAGGGAGGAGCTGGAATGTGACTGCTTTGATAGCATAGGGTTTTGCTTCTGCTGTTTCTTACGTAGCTTCACTCTAGGAAGTACTTTATGGTCTCCTTTATCAGGGTTGCTACATCTCATTTACATCTTGTCCTGCGATAAGACCTTGAACCCACTGTTGGAGGTAAAAAGTTTTCCTTGAAGGCTCAGTAACTCAAGGCTTAGGCAGATATATGATTCCTGTAATAAGCCAGGTAAAAGTGAGAAGTGGGTGGTCTGAGAGGATTATGTTGGTTTTGGACTTCTGATGATCTTCCTGGGAGCTCCCGGTGGTGTTCCCTAGTTTCTGACTCATCCAAGAAAACAGTGTAATTTCTGGAAACAAAGACCCCCTGCCATATGTTGATGTAGAGCCACTATCCCATGGTCTCTGAACTTAGGTGAATGCTTCCCTCAGGTAGTCTTCCATAGCCAAAGCATCTATGTACCAATACACTTTGGCTTCTAGCAAAGCTTAGTAGCTGGTTCATCCCCTTAGGAGGTTTCACCCCTGGACTCTGTATTGCTTCTCTTACACTGATGTGTTTGTCTTAGTAACAGCAAGAAGTTTAGGGTAGGGGTGAGATGTGATCTCTGTTCTGTACAACACAGTGTAAGATTCACATGGCTCTACAAATGGTTTGTGATCATTTTCCTTCCTTCAATGTATCCTGCTTTTCTTTCACCTCTGAAACTCATTTTGCTATTTATTGCCTATTAGGACTGCTTCTAGGAAGGGCTTACAAAACTGTTACTGCAGTTGTTCACTTGACATTATAGATGGTGTTCCGAGCACCTGCTGTTTTGTTGAAATCTGCAGTCCAGTAGTTTTTCTAGCCTCACGTTGATTGTGGGATGCTGTACTCATGACAGCAGCATGTGACAATGTAAGCACCACTGCCTGTATCAAATCAGAAATGAAAACCAACTGAGAAAATGGTATCTAGTGGCAGGAAAGTGTTCTGCTAATCATGAAACACAAGTGCAGGCAGAGAGCAGGACATTATTCCTGAGAGAATTAGCAGAACAAAGATGTAAGCTGTTGCCTTTGAAGATAATCTCTGAGGAATAGGTCACATGCTTGTTTGGTAAAGAGAAAGAAATTAAGATGAGATCCAGTATAAGTACAAAGGCAGCAGAATTATTTTAAATTAGCTTATTTTTCATGGCGAGTTTCTTTCCCTTGTGCCTCCTAACTCATTGCCTCTACCCCTGTCCCTGGCTCTCTGGCCTGGGGACTGGGCTGCCCTCTTTTATCTCTGCCACTAATAGCTTTGCTTCTGGTCTTGCCAGCATGGGAATTACTTACTCAATGTGTGGAGTTTGGTTGGGGTGGTTCATTCAGTCCAGGACGATGTAAGTGTCTGTGCTCTCTCCTTCCTGATGCTGCTAGCTGTCAGTGTGTGGTACACAGCCAGCTCAGCCAGGACAGATCTGATTAAAAAAGTAAAAAAAGCTGCTCCTGCACCTCACTATTGGGATTTAATTAGCCACCTGGGAGCCAGGGGTAAGCATAAAATTTCTGTCCTTACGGCAGAAGCAGTATTTCTTCTTGAGGGACTCCATTCTCCTATTATTTAGGCTTGAGGTGAGGAGAAAGTTCTTCACTGAGAGAGTCATTGGCTACTGGAATGGGCTGCCCAGGGAGGTGGTGGAGTCGCCGTCCCTGGAGCTGTTCAAGGCAAGATTGGACGTGGCACTTGGTGCCATGGTGTAGCCTTGAGCTCTGTGGTGACGGGTTGGACTTGATGATCTATGAGGTCTCTTCCAACCTTGGTAATACTGTGAGACTGTGATTATTCAGTGAAAATGATACTTGAGATGTCTAATTGTCAGCGGGAGTTGCGGAAAGACAAAGCATGGTCAGAGAAGATTAAACCTTCATGGTTTCCAGCTGCTACAATCACTTTTTTATGTGCTAAGATCTGGATTAAACTGTGATTTTTTTTAAAAAGGTGCTCGTAAGTTGGCATTATTTTGACTCTAGACAGAAAAAAATTACACACAAGATGCAAGCTACCCTCTGCCAAACTGTAAGCAGCAGAGGACAAACTTGTAATAGAAAGTGTCATGCTGATCTCTCTTGCGCTGATGCCTAGAAAAGTTTACCCTGTTTTGGTTAGTATTCCTTAGAAAGATTCTGGAGGAGATATCTGCTGCAGAGAAATTCAGCTTTAGCAGTCTAAGGATCAAGGGATGTACTCAGGGCAGGACCAAACCTGGGGGCTTCAGTCATGCAGTGGGATGCAGAGCCTATCACGCTTGGCTGGTTTCTGGGGAGGGAGTCCAGACTGCCAGCTCTCCTGCTTTCAGAGGAGGCTTTGGTGCTATTCTCAGTTAAGCCCTTGGATGCTGCTGGCTTTAACCTACTTGGCACAGCAGAGCTGTTTCTCCCAGGGCTTCCTATTAAAAGAACTGAATAATTTTGAATGTTTCAGGTCATTTTCCTTTTGGGAACCTAGGCTCAGTCAGCAGGAAAAAGGAGGGTTGACTGATGAGTTTTGCTTTTGTTTAGTCAGTTACTCCCTCTCAAGTGAGGTATCAGACCTCTCCAATATGTAAATTACAAACATCAAGGAACCATGTTTATTTGTTTAGAGAAAGCCCTAGCTCAAATATAATTAAAATCATACAAAAACTTGTATTGCTCTTATGGAGTGTAAATTTAGACAAGATTTTCCACCCAAAGCATCCATTAGTGCCCTATACCTATAGTTCCTGTAGGTATATAAATGTGTTATCACCCCCTAATTTATGATGCTGAGCAGATTATAAAAATAAACTAGAACAAAAAGAAAAAAAAATAGAGACTGAAGGTAGGCTGGCAGGTATGTAACTGGTGAGCAGAGAAAATTGGAAGTCAGGCTGACAAGTGAGGACATGCTACTTGGGTTTTTTTTTTTTGGACAGCCATTATTTTGTCAGGGAACATCTGCACTGAGAGTATCCTTTGCAGTAGCTCACCAGCAAGGGTGAACAACCAAAAATTACCTCATCTTCATTGAACATTGTACCTCGTCTACATTTCAATTCCTTCTGGCTTTTTTCTGTTTTCAAATTTACATACAAGTCTGGTATTGCTGATTGAAGTCTTCTCTGGATAGGAGGTGCCATTAAGCCAGTGGGATGCTTGTGCCTGAAGTGGCCTGAAGATATATGAAACTACTTGGTGCACCCTTGGCCCTGTGTTAGGGCATTCATCCAGGTGATGCAGCAGCTTTTTTTCCCACAACAGAAAGGGGATGTTGAGGTCTAATTAACACAATGTGTATATAAGAGAGGTATTATGTTATTAAAAGATCACTAATAATATGAGTGGCAAAACCTAACACCCTTTTGGATCGTGAGAGTTCAGTAAGACAGATGGAGCTATTCTAGAGCAGCTGACTTCAATATCAGAGAATGGTCCCATGAATGTTTAATTTATATAAAAACTGATGTGATTTATCACTGTGTATGTGTAGCCTCTGTGGGTTACTTGTGGAACAGCATAAAACAGCACCAGGGGCCATTCCTGTGGACCAAAGGCTCAGGAGTCAATGATGCCTCATCCACGGCAGGCACACTGGTGCTCCCAGTAGTGAACCAGTGTTGTCATGGGCCAAAATGAAAGCAAAATAGAAGTTAATCTGCATAGGTAGAGTTGAGCATACATTTCCATTAACTAAAAGTATGTACTACAGACTTGAATGTCAGAGCTGTCACCCTGAACTGTGCCTTCTGCCTTCTACAGTCAATAAGGAGAAATAAGCAATTTTTGGGCAATATTCATGTATGACCTGAATAAAATACTCAGAATGAGATGAATCCTTCTGTTACTGAAGTTACTGTTCTAACTCACTTTGGATGGAGAGAGTTTAGTCAACTACCTTATGCATATTTGCCCGCATTGTAAACGTCTGAGTTCAGATGAATCCAGCCCTTTTGATTGTTTTGTGACACCTAGCGTGGGAGTGCCTGAAAACCTAGCCAGATCTTAACTTCCACCTCTGGGTACCTCAATATCTGTGGAAAATTCCACATCCACAAAATGCATTATCTTTAGGTCTTTACTTATGGAGGGGCAAAGGGCTTGGCGTGCTGAGTATGTTAAAGGTTTTCTCACTACCAGAGAAGTTTGTTTAAGAAATTGTATTTCCTATGTGAATTTGTCTGTGAATATATGAAGGCACTTCCTCAAACCCATGTAATATCAGTGTACTTAGCAGTGAAAATGCCAAATGTGTTGTCTTTGATATCTTCAAGGGTGTTGAAACAATCATGGTTAATCACTCAAAGATATGGAGATAACTTATCTAAGCAAAAAAGAAAAGTTACTTCCCAAGCAAAGATAACAAAAGGTTCTTGACTTTCTATTTAGTTACACTGGTGCAAATTGAGAGCTGCTGGTGTCAATTACATTTTGTCTACATTTTCCCTGGCTTTAACGGAGATAACAATCAGGCCCCTGGCTTCTAATCAAGTTTCATATTACCCTGGTGAGTTGCTATAATCCCTTAAATGGCACCATGTGGTAAGAAATCAATTGCGTTATGAAAATTACTCAGCTTTGCAGTTGAGCTAGGATAGTCTAATTGTCTGATTTTATCTGCTAAATAAAGAAAATATTCACAGTTGTCTGTTGTACCACAACTCCAGTGGGCATCTGTATTTGGAATTCTCAGAGTGGAAGAAAAAACAAAAGGCAAGTGTTTTTGGTCAGGAAAGTGTTTCGAATATGCAACATGATGGCTAGTCAGTTCTGGGCTCCTCAATTCAAGAGAGATGTTGAGGTGCTGGAACATGTCCAGAGAAGGGCAACAAGACTGGTGAGGGGCCTGGAACACAAACCCTATGAGGAGAGGCTGACTGTGTTGGGGTTGTTTAGCCTGGAGAAGAGGAGGCTCAGGGGTGACCTCATTGCTGTCTACAACTACCTGAAGGGAGGCTGTAGCCATGTGGGGGTTGGTCTCTTCTCCCAGGCAACCAGCAACAGAACAAGGGGACACAGTCTCAAGTTGTGCCGGGGGAAGTATAGGCTGGATGTTAGGAGGAAGTTCTTCACAGAGGGAGTGATTTGGCATTGGAATAGGCTGCCCAGGGAGGTGGTGGAGTCACTGTTCCTGGGAGTGTTCAAGAAAAGCCTGGATGAGGCACTTAGTGCCATGGTCTAGTTGACTGGCTAGGGCTGGGTGCTAGGTTGGCCTGGATGATCTTGGAGGTCTCTTCCAACCTGGTTGATTCTGTTCTATTCTAAAGTAGCATATGGAGTTTCTGACTGCAAACATCTATCTAGAATTGTGTAAGAAGTGAAATAACTAGTGAAATAAGAGAGAATTTAGCTAATGTAAAGACTATACCTTGTTTTATTTTACTGATGTCCCTTAGCATTTTCTTTGCATTTTGCTCATTGCCTTAAGCTGAAACTACATCATTTGTGAACATTGTTGGTACTATGGATCTTTTGAAATGTATAAAAATAGAATATTATACTGGATAGAGGCAAGTTGGATTCCTTTCCATAAATTGCTCTTGGAAGTTCTATAAAAAATGAAAAGATATGGTTAAGATATTTACTCTGTTAGTAAATTTTGTAGTTGGTTGGTTTTTTTATTTTTTTTTCCTCATTTTTAGCACTTATGGACATGTATCTTCTTTGATTACTTAAGAGGCATTGTGCTAGTTTGAGCCTAGCTGGCATGTTTTGGTGAGAAGAACTAGATGATAGGCTGGAAAATGAAAACAATGGTGAGGTCTACTTCCCTCACAGTCTTGCTGGGATGTGTACAAAAGAAAGGCAAAACAAAGATTAGGTCACTTTTGCTCTGCACTTCGCTCTGCACTTCGTGCTGGGCCGTTCCCTTCTGCTTCGCCTGCTGGGGAAAGCTGAGGCTGCTGGCTGAACTCCATCTTGCTTCCTAACCTCATCCTCCTTTTTGCTTTTGTGACTGATTCACCTTTGCTTAATCCTCGTGGCCAAACCTCCATTCTTCCTTAGGACTGGGGTAAGGTTGAGAGGGGTAGGGGGAAGGTGAGGGGTGGTTGATAGCCCCTCCTGGGGACTCAGGTTTCTGGGAGGGGAGTTGTGTCTGTATTACCTTTTTACCTTGTATATTTCTGTCTATAACTGTATATACTGTAAATATCTGCTTGTAAATTGTGCCAGCTGTAAATATAAGCTTCATTCAAATTTCCAGAGCCGGCTGAGTCTAGTCTGGGTGATTTCTAAAGTGTGGGGGGAGTGGAGAACACCCAAACC
Source organism: Tricholaema leucomelas (assembly GCA_013400475.1). NCBI lineage: Eukaryota > Metazoa > Chordata > Aves > Piciformes > Lybiidae > Tricholaema lacrymosa > Tricholaema leucomelas. The sequence continues at coordinate 155,308 of WAAF01009407.1, read as the reverse complement.
ATCACAGGCATATTCCCTACTTAGAGAGGTCTTAATATTCTGAGGGGAAATTTTCAGTTTTGGCTTTCGAAGATGACTAGGTTCAGGTTTACTTTTGATTGTATTCCTCAGTACAAGTGTAGGGAATTCTACACTTAGTAAAAATAATTAAAAAACAAAAAGTTCAGAAATATTTCTCCCTTCTATCAAACTGTTCTCAAAGAGCAGAATCAAGTGCAGAGTTTTTGAGTTCAGTACCTTGAAATAATTCAGTTGATAAAATGAGATGTTTGAAAAAAATACTATGGATTGCTAATACACTTCAAAAGTTGTTAAAAAGATCCTATGGAATCCCTGAACTTTTGTGTAACGGAGCTCTAGTTCTACAAGTTCTACTATGCACAGAAATTACATGTATGCACTTCTTAAATGCATCTGGACACATGTTTTCAGAATCATAGAATCAACCAGGTTGGAAGAGACCTCCAAGATCATCCAGTCCAACCTAGCACCCAGCCCTAGCCAGTCAACTAGACCATGGCACTAAGTGCCTCATCCAGGCTTTTCTTGAACACCTCCAGGGACAGTGACTCCATCACCTCCCTGGGTAGCCCATTCCAATGGCAAATCACTCTCTCTGGAAAGAACTTCCTCCTAACATCCAGCCTATATTTCCCCTGGCACAACTTGAGATTCTGTCCCCTTATTCTGTTGCTGTTTGCCTGGGAGAAGAGAGCAACCCCTACCTGGCTATAGCCTCCCTTCAGGTAGTTGTAGACAGCAATGAGGTCACCCCTGAGCCTCCTCTTCTCCAGGCTAAACAACCCCAGCTCCCTCAGCCTCTCCTCATGGGATTTGTGTTCCAGGCCCTTCACCAGCCTTGTTGCCCTTCTCTGGACACGTTCCAGCACCTCAACATCTCTCTTGAATTGAGGAGCCCAGAACTGGACACAGTACTCAAGGTGTGGCCTGACCAGTGTTGAGTACAGAGGCAGAATAATCTCCCTTGTTCTGCGGGCCACACTGCAGGCCACACTACAGGCCAGGATGCCATTGGCTTTCTTGGCCACCTGGGCACACTGCTGGCTCATCTTCAGCCTACTATCCACCAGTACTCTAAATACTCTAAATTTTATACTGGAAGAAAACACCAAAATTATGCTCGCTTACATACTCAGTGGTCAGCTGTTCGATATTAGAGTTACCTAGATGCACATTTCTGGTTTTAGGAATATCTTGTATATTGTAGTTGCTTAGACTGTGGCTCTAAAGCCCAACCAATTGATTCAGTTCACTCAGGTGTTTGCTCAGTCACCCTGTGACCAAGGTGAACAGATATAGTTTTGTTTGTTTTCTGTAGAAATACCAGTATGAATCACCGAACATTTACTTTGTGCTTGGAGTACTCTCTGCTGTGCAGAAATGCCTTGGAATACCAAGTTGCTTGCATAAGCCATGAAAGGTGACTGTGGCCTTTAGATGCCCTTTGAAGTGAGAAAGTTGCAACAGCTGGGTTTCTGGAAAGCCACTATAACTTGCAGATGACCTGACATACTTTTCCCTCTGCTGATGTGTCACAACACACCCTTACTCTGCCAAACTAAACTGCTGTAACATGTGTCGGTTATGCTGTCTAGGATGTAAGATGTGGTTGAGAGCAAGGTGAGCAATAGGCATAAGAAAACCCTGAGATTGATTTGTGGTCACGTGTGTAATAAAAAAGACCAGACTTGGTGCACAGATCCAAATGTATCAGTATTATTAACATTGCAGACTGTCCTGGATAAGCTCATAGAACAGTAGGAGTTGAAAGGAATTTCTGGAGATTGAGCCCAACTTCCCTGCCAAAACATGCTTCATAAAACCTGTCAAAATGTAGCATCAAAACAATAGCATTTCATGGACTTTGTATTTCTTATATCCTCCAAGGCACAATCTCTTCACAGAACTAGACCTGATACTGGAGCATTAGGAGGAGTTGCAACTGCTGGTGTTCAACTCCAGCACACTTTTGACACATTGATTGGTTGTGGTGTATTTTTTTCACCTTGTTTCCTTCCTTTTTTTTTCTTCACAAGGAAAATTGTGGCATATGGGAAGGAGCCACTAATAATACTCCAGGATCATAAGATTATTATAATTGCTTTATTATGGTAGAAATAAAAAAAGCACAACAGAGGGAAAGTGCTTCATATAAAATGACAGCTTATTTTCCTCTGCTCACCTGTAAAATACCCTTTTATCCCAACCTTCTCTGAATATCATGCTTTATTTTCCAGAGAGAAAATTTGGTGCTTGGGGCACATTTCATTAAATCTGATTCCCAGAATACGTTCTGCTTAGCATAATCACATTAATTCCAGTTTTCACAGACATATGTGCTCCATATCTCTCAATCACTAATCCCACCTCCATGAAGAGCTTTTTGAGAGTAACGTGCCATAAAAGATGAAATTAAATTGTTCTGGGGCTGTTTTCGGAATGTTACATGGAAGCTTTAACTCTTGGCAACACTGTCATCAACTTGCCTTTTCTTCAGCTGAGAAGTTTAGACATGAAGCAAAAAGCCACTCTTCTTTGAAGCCTGGTGTGTTGACAACACAGGGACTAGACAAATTCTCAGTGCTGTTTCGTCATAATCGCTACTGGGTAATGTGAATGTGGTGATTGCTCTGTGTGGAGTAGGTCCCACTGGTAGCTCATTGGTTCAGTCCCGGATGGGGATTTCATTCCTAATGCTGAGCAATCACAGTGCCTTGACTGAGGCTGGAAGGAGAAATATTTTTGTAAAAATATTGTTATCTGCTTATATTCATAGTTGTCAGTCCTAAGCTTTTCCTTTCCTATCATCTGAAAGAGAAGCAAAAATATTAGGAGTACGGATGAGGGAGAAAAAGGGAGAAACAAATAAAATACTGACTCTCTACAACTACCTGAAAAGAGATTGGAGAGAGGAGTGGGACAGCCTTTTCTCTCTGCTGGCCAGTGACAGGACTAGAGGAAATAGATAGAGGCTGTGCCAGGGGAGGTTTAGGCTGGGTGTTAGGAAATACTTATTCACTGAAAAGGTTATCAAATACTGGTATGTTCCTGGATATATTTAAACTGTGTATGGTCTTGGTGCTTAGGGGCATGGTTTAGAGGTGACATTGCAATGCTGGGTTGAAGGTTGGACTGGATGATCTCGAAGGTTTATTCCAACCAAAGATACTAGTTATTCTGTGATAACCAAGTTGGGACTGATAAAACTGGGAGATAAGCATTTATAAGAATGAGGAGACGTTGTGGAAATCAAGTCTGGAAAAGGCCTTCAGTATTGAGTTTCTTAGGATATTTTCTTGAAGTAAGGGATTAATAAAATATTAACCTGACAATAGCTACTTCTCCTGGATGCAATTGCAATTGCTGAAAAAAAAAACCAAACAACATTCCAAAGAACTCAATAAAAAAGAAATTATTATTAAAATTGTCTCCCTGAAATGATTTGCACATGGAAAAATAATCTAAGGACCATTTCATCTTGATTGTGCACCATGCTGTGTATCAAATTTCATGAGATTTATGCTGCAAGCAGCTATTTGTTAGAAGCATCTGGCTTGCAAAAGATTATTTTGCTCAAGATGTAAGAAACTGTATAAGTCATCCCAGTCTGACCTCTGTGTCAGGGAAGGTCATGGAGCAGATCATCCTGAGGGCCATCACGTGGCCCATCCAAATCAAGCAGGAAATCAGCCCCAGTCAGCATGGTTTTATGAAAGGCAGGTCCTGCTTTACAAACCTGATCTTGTTCTGTGACAAAATGATCCTCTTGACAGATGTCAAATCCGCAAATGCTGTGGATTTTATGTACTTTAGCATGGCTCACCACAGCATTGTTTTGGACAGACTGGCTGCCCGTGGTCTGGGCAGGCATGCTATTTGCTGAGTCCAAAACTGGATGGATGGCCAAATCCAAACAGTGGTGGTGAGTAACGTTACATACAGTTGGTGGTCAGTCACAAGTATTGTTCCTCAGGGCTGGGTATTTGGGCCAGTTCTATATAACATCTTTCTCAATGACTTTGACAATGACCTGAAATCTGCAGATTATGCCAAGCTGGGTGGGAATGTTGATCTGCTGGAGATGAGAGACTTTGCAGAGGGATCTGGACAGGCTGGATCAGTGGGCTGAGACCAACTGTATGAAACTCAAGAAGGCCAAATGCTGGGTCTTCACTTTGGTCACAAAACCCTCATGCAATGCTGCAGGCTTGGGGAAGAGTGGCTTGAATGTTGCTTTGCAGAGAGGGATGTGAGAGTACTGTTTGACAGCTGACTGAATATGAGCCAGCAGTGTGCCCATCTGGTCAAGAAAGCAAACAGCATCCTGACCTGTATCAGAAGTAGCATGGCCAACAGGATCAGGGAAGTGATCTTACTCTTGTACTTGGCCTCACCTTGATTACTGTGTTTACTTCTTGGCCCCTCACTACAAGAAGGGCATTGAGGTGCTGGAGCATACCCAGAAAAGGGAAACAGGGCTGTGGCTCTTGAACACAGCGGAGGAAAGTGGGGTTGTTAAGCCTGGAGGAGGCTGAGGGGAGATATCATTGCTCTCTACAACTACCTGAAAGGAGGTTGGAGTGAGGTGGGGGCTGGCCTTGTCTCCCTGGAGCCCCCAACACAAGAAGGACATGGAACTGCTGGAGCGGGTCCAGAGGAGAGCCACGAAGATGCTCAGAGGGCTGGAGCAGCTCTGCTATGAGGACAGGCTGAGAGAGTTGGGGCTCTCCAGCCTGGAGAAGAGAAGGCTTCGAGGAGACCTTAGAGTGGCTTTCCAGTATCTGAAGGGAGCCTACAGGAAAGCTGGGGAGGGACTATTTACAAGGTCTAGTAATGTCAGGACAAGGGGTAATGGGTCTAAGCTGGAGGAGGGGAGATTTAGACTGGATATTAGGAGGAAGTTCTTTACAGTGAGGGTGGTGAGACACTGGAACGGGTTGCCCAGGGAGGTTGTGGATGCTTCCTCCCTGGAGGTGTTTAAAGCCAGGCTGGATGAGGCCTTGAGCAACTTGCTCTAGTGGGAGGTGTCCCTGCCTGTGGTGGGGGGTTGGAGCTGGATGATCTTTGAGGTCCCTTCCAACCTAGGCCATTCTATGATTCTATTCTATGATTGTAAGTGATAGGATGAGAGGAAATTGTCTGTAGGTTGCACCAGGGGAGGTTTAGATTAGATATTAGGGAAAATTTCTTCATCAGAAGAGTCACTGGGCACTGGAACAGGCTGCTGAGGGAGGTGGTAGTATCAAGATCCTTGAGGGTATTTAAAAGATGTTTGGATGAGGTGCTTGGGGTTATGGTCTAACATTTGTGTGCAGATAGATGTTAGGTTACGGTTGGGCTCAATGATCATAAGGGCTTTTCCAGGCAATTGTATTATTTTATGACTTCATGGATACAGTGGAGTTGGAACAATCTTCGATGTCCGTCCTACCCAATCCATTCTATGGTTCTGAGATATAATTCCTCAATCAATCATCAGAAAGGGAGTAAAAGTTCTGAATATGTTGGTTATAGTACAGCTAATCTGGGATACTTTCATTTGTTTGATGTGACTTTTAAAGCTGTATGAGACAACTTGTTTATCTGTGCAGAGCCAGATCTTGCTAACGTTGCATTCAACAACGCATTACTCCTTAAATAAAGGTCATGGGACTGCTTGAAAAATGAGATCCTGCTTAGACTGAAAAAAGCCCAAAGAAGCAAAAAAAAAAAAACAAAACCCACACCCAAAAGTTACAATCTGTCCCTGAAAGAGTTGAACCTCAGCTAAAAAGAATGACTGTAAAGTACAAGAAAAAAGTGGCCTTCCACTTTCTGTCTCTGAAAGCATTTAGCAGCTTGCAGTTAGTTCATGGCTAATGTTCCCAGTAAAAGTAGATGCCTGTTCCCATTCCCTACTCATGCATACTGTGGCAGCTGATTTTGTATGGACATGCAATGAACTGCTAAAGGTCATCCATTTCACATGCAAGTTTAATTGCTGTAATTTTCTTCATGCAGTTTTTCACTCTCTTCCATAATAATAATGACATAGATAAGTAATAATAAGATAGTACAATACTAAAGAAGGATTATAACATGAAATGGGAATTTAAAAGAGAGCAAAGTTTCTGTGTCAGCAACACAGCAATAAAAAGTCATTAAGAAAAAAGATCTTGGTCTGAGGAGGAGAAACGATTTCTCAGGTACTAAAACTTGAATCTAAATTGTGTTGAAGACCACAGAGATTATTGAACAGATTATGATAAAACGTTTGCAGGTGCCTGAACCAGTCAATACTCGTGGTCTTCATGACAGTGAGTCCTATTTGCTTGGTGTTGCTATCTTCTCTATCTTCGTTATGCACAGTTTCTGAAGGCTGGTGGCCTCACAGGAGAGGCTTAGGTGATCTATCTATGTTAATAGGGCTAATGTGAGATTGATTTACTCCAGACCTTAGAAACATAGAACATTAGAGGTTGGAAGGGACCTGTAGAGATCATAGAGTCCAACCTCCCTACCAAAGCAGTATCACCTAGGGTAATTTGCACAGGAATGCATCCAGGTGGGTTTTGAAAGTCTCCAGAGAAGGAGACTCCACAGACTCTCTGGGAGGCCTGTTTCAGTGCTTTGTCACCTTCACCATAAAGAAGTTTCTTGTGTTGGGATGAAATCTTCTATGTTCAACTTTGCACCCATTGCTCCTTGTCTTATTGCTGTGCACCACCAAAAAGAGATTGTCCCCAGCCACTTGACACCCACCCCTCAGATATTTATACACATTGATGAGATCCCCTCTCAGTCTTCTCCAGACTAAACAGCCCCAGGTTACTCAGTCTCTCTCCATAGGGGAGATGCTCGAGGCCCCCAGTCATTCTCCTGGCTCTCCATTGGACTGTCTCTAACAGATCCCTGCCTCTCTTGAACCTTCTGTTGGTGTCACTGGTGTTCCTAAGAGTGAGCCACACAGTCAGCATCTGCTATATGTAATTTATTTGTCTTGTTTGCTTGCAATGTTCCCTTTTCTCTCTGAAATCATATTTCGTACTCTATGATTTCCATCCTTTCTCTTCCTAGAGCAAACATGATATATAGTTATATCCTACTTGCTTGCACCACTTCCTGGTGTGTAAGATTCTCAGGCATGCTATAGCTGGAGTTAGAGGGAAATTAATATGCTTCTTTTAATGCAAGTTAGGTTTTTTTTTTTTTTTCTGGGAAGGTCTTTATAGGACTAGTGTAGGATCATGCAGACATAAGGAGTTCTCCAAAACATGCTAACCTCTTTCTTGTCTGAGTGATATTTGTCTGGGAAGAAGAATAGATGAAGCATCTCCCTGGCCCTCTGCAAATATTCTCAGGTGACAGCATACAACATTAATCACCCTGCTGCCTCTACAGTGCTGTCATCAAAGTTTCATGCATCCTAGAGCTGTGTGAGAAATCCCTTCCTCAGGGCATCCAGTTCTCCACACATTCCTGGGACAGCAGAGGGTCTGTGGAGTGGAAGATGTGAGCTGCAGACAAAGGGATTTACTGAAGGGAGTTACTGTCCAGCTTAGTCATTCAGAGGCACAAGCACCTCTGCATTCCTCACAAATACCATCTGCTTCATCAGAAGAAAAGATACTAGTCAAAAACACTAGTAAAAAAACAAAGCTTCTCTTCCTCAAGGAACTTGGAAGCAGAGGACCAATTTCAGGTTAGCATCTCTGGTTAGAGGTTTGCTGGGAACCCAAATGCACCTCAGAACTGGGGAGGTTAGTGCAATGACAAATGCTTCTTACATTATTCTTCTCTGTCTGGGATGCCGCTGTTGATCAAGTAATTTTTGTGTCATATCTTGGCAGATTTTCCCAATGCCCTGCGGTTGGTAATTTAGTGCAGAACACTTTCAGTAACTGTAACTGACATCTTAAAGTGGTTTATACTCTTTTAAAAGCCTAGGCAATGTGAAAGTTAGGCAAGGTTTGCAAGAGAGGTAATATCACATATTACAGTAGCTGTTGTAGCTGGAAAGGCACAGGCACATTTCCAAACACCTATGTCTTTATTGGGATTACTACAGAGACAGGACAGAGAGAAACAAAAATCCAGTGCCCACTTTTTAAATGTGGCATTTCTAAAATGCTTCCCACTGCTGCAAATCGGTGTAAATTTACAGTAGACCTGATTTATAGCCATAGCACATGTTGTGAGTCTGGAAATTCAATAACATTTTATTATCTACTAAAAAAGTTGTTTATTTAAATCATTACTTCTTGTGACATATATCATAGGATAAACGGTGTATAAATGAGTGAACTGTGACCAAATGCTTTGTAGCATTCTTCCCTTCATTTTATGCCATTCATTTATGCACCTGGGTCGGTGCAATCCCAGGCACAGATACAGGCTGGGTGATGAATGGCTGGAGAGCAGCCCTGAGGAAAAGGACCTGGGGGTCTGGGTCGACGAGAAGCTCAACATGAGCCGGCAGTGTGCACATGCAGCCCAGACAGCCAACCGTGTGCTGGGCTGCATCAAGAGAAGTGTGGGCAGCAGGGCAAGGGAGGGGATTCTCCCCCTTTACTCTGCTCTCGTCAGACCCCACCTGGAGTACTGTGTGCAGTTCTGGAGCCCCCAATACAAGAAGGACATGGAACTGCTGGAGCGGGTCCAAAGGAGAGCCACGAAGATGATCAGAGGGCTGGAGCAGCTCTGCTATGAGGACAGGCTGAGAGAGTTGGGGCTCTCCAGCCTGGAGAGGAGAAGGCTTCGAGGAGACCTTATAGTGGCTTTCCAGTATTTGAAGGGAGCCTACAGGAAAGCTGGGGAGGGACTATTTACACAGTCTAGTAATGTTAGGACGAGGGGGAATGGGTTTAAGCTGGAAGAGGGGAGATTCCGACTGGATGTTAGGAGGAAGTTCTTTACAGTGAGGGTGGTAAGGCACTGGAACGGGTTGCCCAGGGAGGTTGTGGATGCTTCCTCCCTGGAGGTGTTTAAGGCCAGGCTGGATGAGGCCTTGAGCAACTTGCTCTAGTGGGAGGTGTCCCTGCCTATGGCAGGGGGTTGGAGCTGGATGATCCTTGAGGTCCCTTCCAACCTAAACCATTCTATGATTCTATGATTCTATGAATTTATTCCACAATAAATAAAGTTCCAGGGAAAAAAAAAATCAGCTGAAGGAATTGGTGTACCTTACAAGAATCACATGTTTTATCAGATTTTCATTCTGATAGTCAATTACAATTGAAATTGACAAGTTCCTATTTTCAGAGTGAAAAGTGATCATAATTCATGTGGTAATTCTCCTTTCTGAAAACTAGGAAGCTTTATTTTAGAGATGCATAATGAAGCATGGTGAGAAGATGCCTTATGGTCTCACATTTAGTGTTTTCGTTATTAGCATAGTATTTATGCATGTAAAGGGGAAAAATCAATTTCTCATCTAACAAAGTGTATTTATCGTTTGTGCATAATCTTGAGCTAGTATCTTTTCCCTCCAGACTGTTTTGAAAGTATTATTCAGTGTGACTTTGTATCTGCAGGTGTTGCACAATGCCTCCATAATCCAACAGAAAATGGTCAGTGACCTGTTACACAATTTAAATGCACTCGGGTCTATGGGGCTGGATATTGTCCACCCATGGGTACTGAGGGAGCTGGCAGAAGTGCTCACCAAACCACTTCCCATCAATTATCATCAGTCCTGGCTAAATGGAGTGGTGCCAGTTTACTGGAAGTTAGTAATTGTGATGTCCATCCACAAGACAGGATGGAAGGAGCATCTGGGGAATTACAGGCCTGTCAGTCTGAGCTTGGTGCTGGGGAAGATTGTGGAGTGGATCATCTTGAATGCATCCAGGACAACTGGTTGATCAGGCACAGTTAGCATGGATTTATGAAAGGCAGGTCCGTCTCGATGAACCTCATCTTCTTCTGTGACAAAATGGGTGATGGAAAGGTTGTGGATGCTGTATACCTAACTTTTAGAGAAGCTTTTGATTTTGCTTCTCACAGCATTCTTCTGGAGAAATTAGCTGCTTGTGGCTTGGCTGTGTATATGCTTCATTGGGTAATAAACTCTCTGGTTGGCGAATAGAATTAAATCCACCCCACAAGTGGTCTTCCCCAGGACTCAATTTTGGGGCCAGTTCTCATTAATATCTTTATTAGTGATCTGGATGGAGAAGATTGAGTGTGCCTTCAGTAAGTTTGAAGATGACACCAAGTCAGGTGGGAGTCTGCTTGAGGAAGGATCTGCAGAGGGATCTGAGCAGTCTGGATCAATGGACTGAGGTCAATTGCATGAGGTTCAACAAGGCCAAGTGCTGGGTCTTGCACTTTGGTCACAGCAACCCCATGCAGTACTGCAGACTCAGGGAAATCTGCTCAGTGAAAAAAGACCTGGGGATATCCAGTAACAGCCAGACAAATATGAGCCAGCATTGTGCTCAGTTGGCCAAGAGGGCCAGTAGCATCCTGGCTTGTATTAGAGATAGTGTGGTCAATAGGCCTAGGGAAGTGATCTTACTCCTGTACATAGCACTGGTGAGGCCACACCTCAAATGCTGTGTTCAGTTTTAGGCCCCTCACTACAAGAAGGATATTGAAGATCTGGAGGGTGTGTGAAGAAGGGCAGTGAAGCTGGTGAGTTGTCTAGAGCACAAGTCTTATGAGGAGCAGCTCAGGAAGCTGGAGTTGTTTAACATGGGGAAAAAGAGCCTGAGGGGAGACCTTATTCTCTCTGTGACTACCTGAAAGGAGGTGGTAGCAAGGTCAGTATTGATCTGATGTAGTCGGAGATGTCCCTGCTCAGTGCAAGGCTGTTGGACAAGATGACTTTTGAGGGTTCCTTCGAAGTCCATGCAATCTGTGAATCTCTTCTCTGAAGCAGCAAGCAATAGGACAAGAGGAAACAGCTCTGAGTTTTGCCAGGAGTGGTTTAGGCAGGGCATTAGGAAAAAAATCTTCACTGAAGGGGTTATGAGGCACTGGAATTGGCTGTCCAGGGAACTTGTTGAGTCACCATCCCTGGAGATATTGAAAAGATACATAGATATGATGCTGAGGAACATGTTTTAGTAGTGACTTGGTGGTGTCCCTGGGTTAACAGTTGGACTTGATGATCTTGAAGGTTTCTTCCAACCAAAACTACTTTAAGATTCTATAAAAGGTGCTCTCTTTTTCCCACAGAGGTATGGGATCTCATTTTGAAAACTGATGTATAGCACTAGTCCCTTGGTCTTTTTGCCCAAAGCAGTGGCAAAGGAAAGTGTTCTGACCTCACCATACTGAGAGTAGAGTTTCTGCTTACTCACTGTCATGGGAGATGTTAAGAGCTCATGTAGACAAAAAAATGTTTTGCCTGATGTAGACCATCTAGGGAGGCCTTTAATTGGGGAAATTGTGCCTGGTGGAACTGAAACTTTCTCTTTCCATCTCCCTTTACCTTTCTCCCTGACCCTTTTTGGCTGACTTTTTGCTGCTTCCTGAGGAAGAACTGCGAGTATTTTGATTTTACCCTAATAATCCTTATCCTATCTTTCATCACCAGAGCTTTCTTATCCTGTCTTCCACTTCCAGAAGTGCTCCATTTCAATCAGTAGCTTGCTGTTACCAACTTTGTGTTCTGCTAATTGCTTCATCAGACCTCACAGGTCTGTTACTGGGGTAGGAGAGATAAGCAAGATCTGACACCAGCACAGTTCTTAATGGCTGGGCATGAGAAGGTAATGTTTGTAGTCCCCTTCTTCTCTTCTGGGTTCCAGCTATAGTAAGCATTAAATCTGTTACTGGCAAGCCTGGCTGATGAAACTTACTACATCCTGGCTGGCATTTCTTGTGCTTAATTGCAAGCACATAGTGAGGTTCATGTTGGGAGTAGTTGCTTACATTTCTGTTCAGTCAATGCACAGACACTGCTATTTCTAGCATAGGATTCATGAAATTTACTTTAATTTTTATAGTGATTGTTTCTGCCTGTGGCCTGTGATGGAAGTGTAAGTGCTAATATTAAGTACCTAAAAGCCAAAAGTTTAGGTGTGCTGTCTACAGTAGAGACATGGAAAGCTAGATGAGATTGATCTCTCTGCTGATGCACTTTACCTAAAGAGAGGAGATGACTCTAAAGTAGATAAATGGCAGCTGCTCCGGCAGCTCCTGTCTCTAGCAATGGAACTAAAGAGGGAGGAGAAACACTTTGCTTGGAACAGCTCTGTTCCAGACCCTCACGCACAGGGCTCTATATGCATTGATATATTGCCTCCTGACTACAGGTCAACTGGAGGTTGATCAGCAGGCAGATTCTAGTTTCTGTGGCCATTCTCATGTCTTGTAATGTGAGCAGTGGAACCTATACAACTATTTTAATCAGTTTTTACAATACAAAGTAATTCCAGAAGAGAATTGGCAGAAGAGTGTTGTTAGCAATGCTCTTCTTGTGTCTTTGCTCAAGGCCCTTACAGTATACCCTCGTGTTTCAGCTTGAACTGAAAGAGCATGGCAAGCTCAGAAAGGATCTTTGGATTTCATTGCCCTATTATCTGTCAAACCAACACAGATAATTGCTTAGTCCACTGATTCCAACACTTGTTTCTGATGTGCAATATAGCTTTATAGCAGTACTGCAAGATATCACCAGAGTATTACTTTTGCTTTCATAGTGACTAACAATTGGAAAGTTTGATGTTGTTTGGCAGTTTAGCTGTTGTGAAACAGCATTGCCATGAGAAAAAGTTTAGATTATGAGTGTATGGCAGGAAAGCAATACCAGTGTTTGAATTGCAGCGTTCTAGAGAAATCAGTGCTGATTTTACGGTTAGTCTGTTAAAGCTTCTGCATGTTGTAGAAAACAGGGTTCCTGTGTGACCTGCCCTAAGTGATCCTGCTTTCCGGGGGGCCTGGACTTGGTCACTGGAGGTCACTTCCAGCCACTAGCATTCTATGATTCTAATGTACTAAAAATGTTTTGTTCTGGGCAGAATGCATGTAAAATACATCAGAGATGTCTTGACTAATTTTTTGAAACAATCCTTAAATGTAATCACTTTTTTTTCATACACATCTTAGTATTTTAGTGTTTCTCACATCTCTGTATCTTCAGAAAACAACTTCTTCCATTGGAGTGCTGACATGTTTCTTAAATAATAACCTTAAAGCCTTAAACTTCATTTTCACAAAATAAATTATTCAGTAAGTCTTCTTTAATTTTCTCTTTGTGGGCTGCTTTGTTGCCTCAGTTGTTCATTGCTCTTGCTGAGAAAATGCACCCCTGGGTATCCCTAATGGTCATTGTAGATGTCAGCCATAGTGTGCAGACTCTTCAAAGAATCATCCACATGACCTAGTCTCAGTGCTCTTCAAAGCTTTCCAGTGATTACTTACTCTGTTATGTTTTAGTAGCAACTGTGAGGTGGTGGGGCCTGCTCATTGATAGTTTTTATTATCCTAGAAGAGCTTTGTACCATTGAAAAACGCAAGCTGCATGTAGTTTAATGTGCCAAAAACAACTAAGGTCATGGTTACATATAAAATGGGAAACTTGCCACATATTGATAAGATAATCAAACAGGATGCAGAAGTGAATGAACTGTACATAACGGATGTTAGCCACATCACTTAATGGACTATTGAAGGTGCTTGGGTTCTGTTATGAGCAAGCCAATACAAGGAGCTGCATAGAAAAGTTAGCAGTTAGCTTTCACCTTGCACCCTGTACCTTTCTGTTTTCTTCCCTGTTTTCAGAGATAAGTAGCATGTTTGTGTTTAGTCTTGAAGTCTTCTCCATCTTTGGCCTGCAAACAGGTTGGAGGCAGTAGCATGGAAAGTCCTAACTGCTTTATTCTCTGCTTCTGGTGGAGCATTACAGTTCAGGCTAATTGTAAGTGATTGAAGCAATGGGTTGGGCAGAGTGAGATTTTGAGAGAGCATCCTGGCAAATCAGTATCCTTTGCATGTGCAGTGTGGGCTAGGTAGCTGAAACTCTTCCCTAGGAGGCCATCCTGCATTTGGACATTACCAGGCAGAGTTGGATGCATCAGTCAGTCATTGACTGACAAGATGCTGTCTTTCAGGCCAGACTGGCAACATATCAAACCACTGAAGCTAATGACTGAGACTAGACTGGTGCACAACAGAAAACATTTTTTTTTTTGCCTGTACCAAGTGCATGGTGACTGTCAACACTAAACCTGCAAAGTCTAAATTCTTTTTAATATGTTAAGACCTCAGATCACAAAGTCACAGAAAGTGTGTTTGAAAGAGACCTCCAGAGATTATTGAGTACAACCCCATTTTCAAAGCAGGATAGGACAAGCCACACAGGAATGCATCCAGACAGGTTTTGAGAGACTCCAGTGAAGGAGACTCCACAGCCTCTCTGGGCAGCCTGTTTCAGTGCTCTGTCAATGTCTCCTTGTTGAGGTGGAGCTTCCTGTGTTCCAGCTTGTATCCGTTGTTCCTGGTACTATCACTGGACACAACTGAAAAGAGATCATCACCTTCATCTTGACACCCACCTCTCAGATATTTACAGATGTCAGTAAAATCTCTTCTCAGCCTTCCTTTCTCAAAACTGAACAGCCCCAGTTCTCTCAGTCTTTCTTCACAGGAGAGATGTTCAAGTCCTGCAATCATTCCCATATCTCTCCATTGAACTCTCTCCAGTAGATCCCTGTTTCTCTTGAATTGGGGACAACTTTCTACTAAAGACAAATGTGTCTATAGCACCATCTTGGGCTTTGTAATCACTGTCTTTGCAGAGGTTCACAGCAGTGGCATGCTATAAACATCTGCTGAAAGCCAAGCAAACAAGGCTTTCTCTTTCCCCATCACTTCCCCAAAAGAACAGCAGATTTTTTCAGGAATGTGTTTGTACTAGCGATGGTATCTTCTTATTCCTTTCTCCAATTTCCCTTTTTTTAGCAACTTGATTCAGTCTTTCATTCCTAAATGTGACAGGTGAACTCTTTGGGCCAAGTTTTAACTTGCAGCTTGTATTTATAAGGTAGAAGTAGGCCACAGAAAACCAGGCTTTGAAATGGAAATTCTGCCTCAACTACAGCCACAGCAGTGCCGCTCAGTGCCCTATTTTGTTTTCTTTTTCCCGTCGTCAGCCAAATCAGGCTCACCACTCCTTGTTCAAAGGAGAAGCGTTAACTTTCCAGAATTCCCTGTGCTGCTGCTTTCAAGTCTTACAGGCTATGTCAAATGCTATATCCAGTATTCCAAGTCTTTGAGCAGGTCTTAAGTTTCTAAGAAAAAGCTAC
Organism: Tricholaema leucomelas; assembly: GCA_013400475.1. NCBI lineage: Eukaryota > Metazoa > Chordata > Aves > Piciformes > Lybiidae > Tricholaema lacrymosa > Tricholaema leucomelas. The sequence continues at coordinate 140,054 of WAAF01009407.1, read as the reverse complement.
TTTTCTCTGATTTCCAGAGCCTTGGAGCTAGCTCTAGGATGCAGGGAACCCAAAGAAAATAGAAGGTATGATTTAATATTCCAGCGCTTGCATGTTATTTCTAGGCTAGTGTATGCATTCCTTCTGGATAACCCTTCTCCAGCTGTATGCTCCCATCTTACTAGGCTTCCATTAAAATCAGTAGCTGATCATGCTGCATGTATAAACTAGAGTGAAACAGTATTGGTATTTGTGGAAACAGTTAATATGCCACTGGAAAGTTCCTTCAATGTTTGCTGAGATAAAAGTGTAGTGTAGTGAGATAAAGTGAAGGTTAGTTGAATGTGAAGCAGGAGCTGCTACCTGACAGGACAGCCATTGAAGCAATGAGCTGATATTAATGTATTTATCTTTTTAAGAAAGTATTTTGTCTTTTTTTGAGTTCCCTTTGCTTCAAAATATGTGAATTCTGATCTCATTCCATTTGGAGAAGTTCTGTATTTTGGCAGATGGCAAAACTTTCTGTAGAGTGGCTTGCAAATGTTAGGGTGTGAAGCGCGCTTGGCAGCAATGCTTGGAAAATGATGTGGTGTGATCAGAGCAGCGCACAGCACCGGTGTGCAGCACCTGGGAGGATGAAGCCATGAGCACAGTGTAACATGCCCAGGCCTCGCACAGGGTAACATAAGCATAACTCCTTGGCATTTTCTGCAGTGCTGAAACAGCAGGATTTTAGCTGACAGTCTTGCCTGGCCATCTGGTGAAAGAGTGTAAAAGAACTTTACAGGGACTAATTACTTCCTAGATTAATATTGCTGACAAGTACTCCATGAGGCTGTGTGTATGTTTGCAGGGTGTCATGCTATTAGAAACACTATTAATTATTCTGCTTGTGATTCACTGAACACTGAGATTCTGCATGCTGGAATTCTGCCCCAGCGTCACCGTCTGTCTATATCACAGGCTATACCGTAGTATCTATTTTGGATCTTTCTGGAGATTTTTCCATTTTCACATTTAAGAGCTTTGATTAAGTGATTTAGTATTAAAGCAGTCTAACTTTTTAACACAATTATCCTCTCAAGACTTGTCCCGATCTGCTTACTAAATATATTCTCGGTGGGATGATCAGTCTAACTGCTCTCAGGCCCTGTGGTGAAAACTGAGTTTAGCAGTTTTGTGCATTGATTAACTTCTTCATGTTGTATCTTTGGGTTTTTTGTTTGTTTGTTTGGCTGTTGTGTTGTGGGGCTGGATTTTTGTTTTGTTTTTCGAATAGAAAGAACTGTGACACGATGACTTTGTAATGCCTTGTAATTAAAGCGTGATATTTATTATGTTGTAATGTAAATATTAAACATACAACAGTGGCTATCTAAAATAAAAATATTTATATTACACATCAGTAATTTGATCAAAGACATCAACATAACCAATCATAGAATGTTAAGGGCTGGAAGGGACCTTGAAATATCATCTGGTCCAGTCACCCTGCCAGAGCAGCATCACCTGGAGCAGATCACACTGGAACGCATCCAGACAATTCTTGAATATCTGCAGAGAGGGAGACTCCACAGCCTCCCTGGGCAGCTGATTCCAGTGCTCTGTCACCCTCACAGGGAAAAAAAATCTTCCTTGGGTTCACATGGAACCTCCCATGCCTCAGCTTTCAGCTGTTGCTCTATGTCCTGTGACTGGGCATCACTGAGAAGAGGCTGGCTCCATCCTCCTGGCACTTGCCCCTTACATATTTATAAACATGAATGAGGCCACACCTTAGTCATCTCTTCTCCAAGCCAAAGAATCCCAGCTCCTTCAGTCTCTCCTCATAAGGAAGATGTTCAACTTCCTTAATAATTTTTGTTGCTCTGTGCTGGACTCTCTCAAGCAGCTCCTTGTCTTTCTTGAGCTGGGGGGCCTAAGAACTGGACACAATACTCCATATGAGGCCTCACCAGGGAGAGTAGAGGGGAAGGAGAACCTCCCTTGACCTACTAATCACAGCCCTTCTAATACACCCCAGAACAGCATTGGCCTTCCTGGCCACAAGAGCACACTGCTGACTCATGACCATCCTTCCATCCACCAGGACTCCCAAGTCCTTCTCCTCTTCACTGCTCTCCAACCTACGCTGATACATGGGATTGTTCTTTCCCAGTAACCGCTGGAGATGTTAACGCAACAATAGAGATGTTCATGGTTTCAAAATACTTACAAATATTCTAAATAGGTTTAAACTGATTTTGCTTTCATAGCTTAACTGGGTTTTGATTGACAAAAATTTTCTTCCTGAAACAGAAATCTGATACAGTTTCATGTCTAGTCAAAGAACTGTTGCTTTTTTCTTTGCTGTAGAGCTCTTATTATGAGTGGTTTCAGATTAAAATGCCCACACGTTCACTATGACCTCCTGAGTTACTTACTGTGGCTTCAAGGTCTTTTAATGCTTAAGGTGTACAAAACCATTCTGATCTGGCAAACTCCTCTAAGTTTTTCTGTTGTTAAAACAGGTGTCCTGCCTTATTTACTGTAAAATGGAACAATCACCCAGTGGAGCAGCACATATGGTCTAAATTCACTGACCTATATTCATTGGTGAAAAGAAAGTCTCTGGTGAAACCTTGGGGAGGGAAAAAACATTGTGTTATCCTTTCAGAGAGGAGGAAAATAGGAATCAAAGCGTTTATAGAGTACTGGAGAGTTTATACAAAAGAAAGACATTTTCAATGTGGGAAAAGCTAAATGCATTTTAGACTCTTACAGTGGAAACAGAGGAAAGTAGTGGGATTTCTATGTGGACATTTGGTGTGAGATAAAATGGAAAAGGTAAGATTTATAATGAGATAGTAAAAAACACCTTGTTAGTGGAACAGGGATATGGTCATAGAATCATAGAATGGTTTAGGTTGGAAGGGACCTCAAGGATCATCCAGCCTGAGGGTCCTCAGGAAGAAAGGTGTTCTTGCTTGGGAGAAACGTCTTGGCTTTGCAAACTGTGTTCAGAAGTATCACCCAACTCAGCCCCCTAAGCTAGTACACAAACTTTTCAAGGCAAGAAATAAATTGTCACTGATTATTAAAAGAGGAGTAGGTAGGATGAGACTATACAACTCAGTATCTTAGATTATTAGGGTGCTTCAGAGATACACTCTCTGTTTCTTGTCATGAGAACTACTGCAGTCAACTTAGAAATCTCTTTTGAATGCCTAAATAAAATTTGTATCCTTTCTGCTTTGTTACCTTTGCATTTGGCAAGGCTTTTCCTTAGTTGTGTGAATCTCTTAGAGCTCTAGCACAGCATAACTTCAGTTTACTTCTAATGCAGTGTCTGCCTAACTCTGACTCTAGCTGGAGGTGCTTTATACTCCATTGAGGGGATCTGTCTTAAAGCCAGAGTACACAACTATTAGTAGTGACCTACAGAAGTAGCTCTGTTCCTTAGTAACTCTCTGCTCCCAGTGCGGTGTTTCACAGTGAGTTTGTATTTGTCTTTGTGGGTTTTAACTCTGAAGTAGGTAACATGAAGATGCTGAGTCATTGATGCAACAGGAGACAAACACTTGAACAGCATGAAGACAAGTGTTCTTACAAACCAGACTATATGATTGCACTTTACTTTTAGCTACCAGAAACCTAGGTGGTGGTTTTCCTTGAAGGAGTCAAGCCAGTTCTTCAAAACCTTTTCCAGAGCCCTTCCCATAGGATTCACCACTCTAAGCAGGGAGCCAGGATTTACCTGACTGGAACTATTTAAAAGAGACAGGATGAATCAGGCTGCAAGTCTAACTCGAATTTCCATCAATAAAGGTGTTTTCCTCTCAGCAGGTTGTGGATTATGCTTGCACGACTTGACTAAACTCCTTGCTTACCTCTTAAGCAGCTCAAGTTTCTTGAAAAGAAACTCTGCTCTGCAGAGATGGAGTGACTTGCCCATCACTAAAACTGGCAGGAGTTCAGACCTCCAAAGCTGAGGCTTTGGCTGCATGCAGAGATTACATTTTTAGGTGTCAATATCTGACTTACTCCTCAGGCAGAATTCAGGTTAGCAGAGAAAATCAACTTATCCTGATCGGAACTAGATATGTAGAATGACTCAAATGAAAATACCTGATTTTCTTATTGTTGTAAAAGAAACTTAAGGTTACTAGTTCAGATGCAGATGCTTGCAGGAAGGTGAGATGAGTCCAGTCTCTCACTGTGGCCCTTACTCTATGGATACTTGCCTTTGATAACAATAAGAAACTGTTTTTGATTCTCTGAACTTTTCTTTTTCCCTTTAATACTGGACTGGACCAGCCTGTTGTCACAGCTGGTGACTTGGGTTAGCTTAAGCAACATGCAAGGGTGAAAAAATTGAAGTAAAGCTGAGTTGTGTAGTGTGAAATGTCTTCCTGCTGGATGACACAGTGTTAGATAAGATATACTGGAGCATCAGAGATGATTTAAGTCTGTTGCGCCCTCACAACATGATGGTGCCCTATGTGCTTGAGCTATGTCTGTACAGGGAAAGTAGGCTGAATGTGAGGTCTGAGTGCCCTGTCTTAACTTTATAGCTGCTATTTATATTACATTACTTCACAGCGCATCCAACTGAGAAAGGGACCTTGCTGTGTTAAATACAGGGAGTGTGCCAGCAGTTTTGTGCAGCCATTGACCAATGACCACAGTCTTTTAGCAAGTCTTAGACAGTCTTTGACTAAAGTAAATCACACAGGCTAAACGCATGGGGCAAATGAGGGGCAAAAAAAGAGAAAATTCTGTGAGGAATGCACCATAAACCAAGAAGAGGTGGAGTATACTGGATTCTTGAATTTTGTTGTGTGTTTTGGTCAGTTTTTTCTTGAATAACTTTAGTGGCCTATGCTAGTCAAGCAGGTGAAAGACCAATGTATCACGTGAGTCAAACTCCAACGAGTTCAAGAGGTGCTACACCAATAAAGGATTTAGTCTTATAAATCACTTTCAGACCTTTAATTTACCCCTTTTTCCAAAGGCTGAGGTGTAGTCAAGAGAATGAGCAAGGACAGTACCATTAAAGATTAAGTGAATCTCTCAGTCCCCAAACCCTAACTTTGTGTTGCAATATTTCAAGTAGTATCTTGTCACTAGACTATAGTTCTCAGTAAAGTATCTGTAATATATTTTGTAATATTCTTCGGTCCCAGTTTGCTTGTGTCATAGCTGAACTCCAAGTTCTCTTCAGATTGATGAGATGAGACTTTTATTTAGTGCTGGGTATATCGCAGAATCAGTCAGGGTTGGAAGGGACCACAAGGATCAGCCAGTTCCAACCCCCCTGCCATGGGCAGGGACACCCTACCCTAGATCAGGCTGGCTAGAGCCTCATCCAGCCTAGCCTCAAACACCTCCAGGGATGGGACCTCAACCACCTCCCTGGGCAACCCATTCCAGGCTCTCACCGCTCTGATGGTGAAGAACTTCCTCCTCACGTCCATCCTGAACCTACCCATCTCCAGCTTTGCTCCATTCCCTTTAGTCCTGTCACTTCCTGATAATCCTGAAAAGTCCCTTGCCAGCTTTTTTGTAGGCCCCCTTCAGATACTGGAAGGCCACAATAAGGTCACCTAGGAGCCTTCTCTTCTCCAGACTGAACAGCCCCAACTCTTTCAGTGTGTCCTCATAGGAGAGTTGCTCCAGCCCTCTGATCATCCCAGTGGCCCTTCCCTGGACATGCTTCAGCACATCCACATCCTTCCTGTAATGGGGGCTCCAGAACTGGATGCCAAGCATGCTATTCAGTTGCCTTTCATGCTCCAAGTACACTATGGTTTTATCTCCCTGTTTTACTAACAGCTCTATATATTAATTTCTGAAAGGCTTTTGCTGAGCTGTACAGTAGTCTCATTTGTGTAAGGTGCTTCTCCATGCAAGTTTTCAGTCTAGCCCCTTATAAAATATTGTCACCAGTAAGAAGCTTCTTTCCAAATTTCCTCTATTGAAGTACTTTGGTTTCATTTGTTGTGGGTGTTCATAAATATGTGCCTAAACAGTACAGAAAAGAAAACAGAGTGACTGATAGTAGGGAAAGATCATAACCACGCTGCTTGCTTAGCAGCATATTGGCTCTGTGTGGACAGAGAACCCAAACCTGAGCCTCGTTTGTCTGTTCAAGGGACCTGTGTACCAGCTGTACAAGAAAGTGGATTCTTAAATGGCAAGAACCCTGCTTCCATCAGGAACTGCATGTGCAATCTGGTGGTTGCTGAGGCCAAGGACCCCTGATAGCAGGGTCAAATTGTCTGTTCTGTTTCTTGGTGGAGCTTCACTATGGCACTTATGTTTTTCTGGAGGGTGTTTTCTAGTCCATGAATCCTGCCCCACTTGACATAAGCTTCATGTTGTATCATCCTTTCAGAAGTTTCTCATCTCCTAATTTAGAAGTACCTGGATAACAAAAGCTGGTTGTTGTAAAGGTTAGGAATTGTTTTCTACTTTCTACCTGTACATATTGACTGCTAGGTTATACTTACTTGTTTTTGTGACCCAAATTTAAATATTACAGAATCACAGAATCATTGAGGCTGGAAAAGACCTCTGAGATTATCACGTCCAGCTCATGACCTAACACCATGACATCAGCTAAACCATGCCACCAAATCTCATGTCCAATCTTTTCTTGAAAGCCTCCAGGAATGGTGACTCCACCACCTCCCTGGGCAGTCCATCCCAGTGCCTAATCACCCTATCTGTGAGGAAGTGCTTCCTAATATCCAACTTAGAGCTCCCCTGGCACAGCTTCAGGCCATATCCTTTTGTCCTGTCACTAGTTGCTTGGAAGAAGAGCCTGACCCCCACCTGACTACAACTTTGAGGTAGTTGCAGAGAGCAATAAGGTCCCCTCTAAGTGTCCTTCTCTCCAGGGTCAATAACCCAAACTCCCTCAGACTCTCCTCATATGACTTTCCCTCCAGCCCCCTCACCAGTCTTGTTGCTCTCCTCTGGACCTGCTCCAGCACCTCAATATTCTCCATGAAGGTGAGTGGTCCAGAACTGCACAGAGGTGCGCAGACAGCATTTTCTCAGATACCACTCTCATAGCATATATTCTTAGAATAACCCTCTCATGCTCCTCTAGAGAGAGATCACTCTGGTCAGCTTTTGTTTGATTAGACAAAATAAGCCACACTCTCTTTTGTCCTCTTCCAAAACAGATTTTCATCTCCCTCACTTACCTCGAGTGGCATCATTCACGTATTACACAGAATGCAACTTGCACATTGGGTTGCTTGGTATTTCACTAATGTTTTATACAGAAACACATCTATTTCTAAATCTGTGTTAAAAATGCTTCTGTTAGATTGCACTTACCTGTATTTCATTTCTGTCACACTAGAAACTCGCAGCTGCTTTATGACCAGGTAATGCAAGAAGATGCATGATGAGCACTCAGGTTTTAGCTGCTATTTCTGTTGCTAATGCATAAGGGCAAGACAGAAATGCAAGGAGCTTACTGGCTGCTATAGAAAGCAAGTGCTAGAATGAGGACAGACCTGCACATGCCCTGATATCACTGTCACTGGATGTGACATCAGACTTTTCTTGTAAAACTTTCTAGTTTTAAGCAAGATAACATTGATGCCATGGAAGTAATGGGAATAGATTACTTTTATTATTGTGTTTGTCTCTAAGATAACATCCCTGATTTGTGTAACTGTGCAGAATAAGGTGAAGTCACATTCAAAACAGTTACTTTGCTTATCAGAAGGAAGCAGTATTATTTCTGTAGGGCACAGTCATGGCTAACTGCTTGCGTGATTTGTTTCTCAAAAAATATCCCACAGTATATGATAAGGTTAATGACTTCATGCCACCATTTCTCACCCAGTGATCACTTTTCCAGGACATGGAAAAGGCTGATGACAGGAGAGCTTTGGACCCTTTTCTTGGGAGGTGTCTGTGGAAGGTGTGTGTGCTGCTGCTGATTATCACGTATTACAACAGGAAGGCAGAAGTCAGCCTGAATGCAGTGTTGAGATAGGAAAGCTCTTAGCATAATCTTCCACTGACCAAACAGGGATTGGGCTAAGCCAGGACTTGGCTGACCATAGTATTCCTCTTGCCAAGGAGGTCAGAGCTAGGCCATGCTGACTGGGAGCTGGCAGAGCAAAGCACCAAGATTGTTTATTTACATGGCAGGGTAGGCAGAGGTTCCTCAGCACACCGGAGGACTGCCCTGAGCCGAGCAACTCTCTCCTTAGGTTTCCAGGTAGGTGCAGGGGCACAGTCTGGGCCTCATGACAAAGGAAATAAACAAAAGCAAAAGAAGTCTATGAGAGAGCAGAGTGAGGAAAGAATTTCTCAGTATCTAATGTAGAGGAGAAAGAGATACAGTTGCTCCTGAGTGTCCTTTTTAACAAAACAGTAGTGAAGAAGATGTGATAAGGAGTTATTTCACCTGACTCCGTATTTACTGCTTCAGTTTCTATTGTATGCCTTCTGCATACCTCTTGGCTGTGTTTTGTTTTTGGTCTGTCGGTTTTTGTGTGGAGGGTTTTTTGAGGGGGTTATGTTTGTTTGTTCATTTTGTTTTTTTGGTGTGGGCTTTTCCCCCCCCCCCAACTTTTCTAGAATCTGAAGGACTTCCTGGGAGTGGCAGTTCTGTCTGAGAAAAACAAGAACTATTATTTGCAAATGGACACAATTTCATCCCCTCCTGTGATTGTTCTCTGCTGTCTTCCTGGTTTTCAGGCTATTCCAGTTTCTATTACTACTGGTGTTATTTTCCATTTCATTTCACATAACTGATTTTTCAACATCTTCTCTCTCTATTTTTTTAGTGTTGTTATCTCGTTATCCATTGAGATTGATTAACTGCTTTCTTGTGTTCCTGCTTTCCCTTAGCTTTTCTTTTATTGGCTATGCAAATATTCTTCAGCATTCTGCTATTGTCCTCCTCTCCATTGTGGGATGAGACTAATTAATACAGGCTTAGCACTTTTTTTTTTGTTTTGCAAGTCATGGTGTAGCTTCATGCCAGCTGTTTTAGGCCTTTTTGTCCTGCAATGCCAAATAAAAACAGTGTTGGCTGCATTAAGTGAAAAACCCCTTAAAAGATCTTTAGAATTTTTGGTAATGTATTCTTGAAAATATTTTTCCAGAATTATTTTCTTCAAAAATGTACTTACTTATCATAGTCATTTATCCTTTCTTCTCTTTTCTACTTTGAGAAAACAAGACAGAAAGTTTCCCACAAAACATGTGTAGAATTTTCATGGGGTGACAGGATTATTTGGACTGAAAAATTAACCTGCTTTAGTAACCCCATGGGGCTGTGAACCTGATCTCTTAAAGACAGCAGATGTTTTGCTGTGAACATTTCTTGCCAGGAACTTATGCAAGGTTCAGGTGAATCTAAAGGCTAAAAGCCTGTGCTGCCTTCTTCTCTAGGCAGTTGGGTAGGAAAAGGCATTTTGATACCGAAGGTAAGGAGTGCTCCAGGAGCTGTGTCCCCTCTCTGCAGGCTTTGGTTCTGGCTTTGGTACCCTGTAAGAGGTGGGACAGAAGACTCACAACTGCACTTTGGAGGATTCTACTGACAACATGTTTTTCAAATTCTGAAGCCACAAATACCATGTGAATATATTTACCTGGGCGTTAGGTAAACTGCTTTCCGCAGTAAAGCAACTGGAAGACAGAGTAAAGCATTTTAGGTTGCAGGAGGAGCAGGCTGTTAACTATTCAGTGGCTGATTCCTGCCTCTTGGATTTATTTCACTGGGCTTGGAAGCCCAGGACTACAACGAGGTTTTCCACAGGATTCCATAAAGTTACAATGTTATTGGCTAAATTTCCTTACATTTCCCTTGGCCACATCTATGCAGGTAAACTAAACAGAGGGCTTTCCTAAGCACTCAGACTGATTTCCATCTGGTTAAACTATTAGAGTGTCAATAGGCACATCTTTGCCCCAAATGTTTGCTCCAAACATTTCCTTAGAGCATCTACGAAATTTGAAAGTTTTAGGATGTAGTTGCAGATGTGCACCTTTGGGGGATAAAAGTGTTTGAAAGGATGAAGATGGGCCAGTAGGCCATTCCAGGCCAGCTGGCCCCACTACCCAGGAACATTACTAGCTGTATTTATTTTGTTAATCCAGATGTGGGCTAAAAGTGCTACTATTCCACTTTTTTTTTTTCCCTTTACTTTTTGTGCTAGGTTGAGCCTAGCTAGCATGTTTTGGTGAGAAGAACTAGATGATAGGCTGTAAAATGAAAACAATGGTGAGGTCTACTTCCCTCACAGTCTTGCTGGGATGTGTAAAGAAGAAAGGCAAAACAAAGATTATGGCACTTGCTTCTTCTCTTTGCTCGGGAGCGTTGCCTGCTGGGGAGAAGTTGAGGCTGCTGGCTGGACTCCATCTTGCT